>CADDIJ020002007.1:0-10399 GCA_902809745.2 Tetradesmus lagerheimii | reverse complement strand
GACTTCCAGTGTGAGGCAGGCAGTGTACACAGCAGTGCCTCGGGTGAGGAGTGACTTCCAGTGTGAGGCAGGCAGTGTACACAGCAGTGCCTCGGGTGAGGAGTGACTTCCAGTGTGAGGCAGGCAGTGTACACAGCAGTGCCTCGGGTGAGGAGTGACTTCCAGTGTGAGGCAGGCAGTGTACACAGCAGTGCCTCGGGTGAGGAGTGACTTCCAGTGTGAGGCAGGCAGTGTACACAGCAGTGCCTCGGGTGAGGAGTGACTTCCAGTGTGAGGCAGGCAGTGTACACAGCAGTGCCTCGGGTGAGGAGTGACTTCCAGTGTGAGGCAGGCAGTGTACACAGCAGTGCCTCGGGTGAGGAGTGAGCTGCATCACGTCGCCATATAATCAACATTGAGCAGTTGGCTGCATGATTGCTGCAGCTCTGTGTGCGATGCTGCACCCAGGCATTTGCTGGCTAAACATGTATATGAGCGCTAGCTGCACACATCTGCAGTGGCGCCGCACCTTGTTCAGGTTCTCCTTGGCATAGCCTGGCGTGTTGATGTCAGCAGGGTAGGCGATGCTCACGGCAACCTTGCTGCCTTGCAGCTGCAGCAGCAGACCGTGTGGTGGCAGGTGTTGCCAACAGCAGTGCAAGCAGGTGTCAGCAGGCAGCAGCCACGCTATGCAGCGTGCAATAACACACAACCTGCTGCCAGCGGTGCAAAACCAGCTGCAAGCACCTCCAGTGTGTCGGCACTGCAGACCTGACACATTGTGCCAGCAGCAACATACGCACAGCACTGCGCAGTACGCCGCAACCTGTGCGCACCTCGTTCCTGAGGCACTCTGCCAGGCCCCGCACTGCAAACTTGCTGGGCGCATACGCAGAGTAGCCTATCAGGCCTGCAGGCAGCAGCACACAACACGCAGTCAGCAGGAGGGTGCCAGCGCCAGGAGACTACCGGGGCAGCTGTTGCCTGCCGACCGGGATGCGTGCTACACCCAGCCTGTTCCATAACAACTGATGCAGCCATCCACAACTAAGAGCTTGATTCTGGCGGTTGCAGGAGCACTTTCATGGCTGACGAAGGTTGCTAGATCATCCAGCAGCACCTTCCTGTGCTGCAGGCCAAGCCCTCAACACCGCCTTTGTTTTGTGATCAGAGTACCAGCCCCCCCAATGAATTGCTTTGTGTCAGAGCCAACCCAAGCCAGCACTGCTGCTGCTGCAGCGCCCCCCCCCTCACCCATGAGTGCCATGGTTGACGCCACGAAGCAGATGTGGCCCGCGTTGCGGCTCAGCATGCCGTCGTATACGGCCTTGGCTGCGTGCAGGCTGCCCATGTAGTTGAGCGACATCTGCCGCTCGTACAGCTCAGGCTCGCAGTCATGGAAGTAGCCTGGAATGACGCGCAGCAGGGAGGGCAGCAGGGAGGCAGGCACGCAGGCCGGCAGCAGTCAAACAGGCAAACATCGCTGTGGCATATGTATAGACCGTAGTTGCAAGTTGCTGCTAAGCACGTCTGCTGCTGCTGCTGAAGACAGGAACACACAGTGTGTGCAGCAGAGCATTGCACAGCACAGCGCTGGCAAGTGCAGCCAGCAGTGCTGGAGAAAATCTCACCTAGTTCTGCCATGCCAGCGCAGCATATCATTACATCCACAGGACCTAACGCTGCTTCGGCTGCTTGTACTGCATCCACCACCTGCGAACATCAAGCAGAGCGCTAGCCTATGTGAGCCCGATGTGCGTACATGCGTGCGGAGACACAGTAGGATAATATGCACGAGCTGCAGCCTTCAGTTGTCAAGCTGTGCACTCGACATGCTTACCTGCCTGTACTTCGTGACATCTGCTGAATGATAGTAAACTAGCTGCTCTTGTTGCTCATTGTTGCTGTGCTGCTGCTGTTGTTGCTGCTGCTGCGGGTAGTTTGCTAGCACTGCCTGCTCTGCTGCTTCAAGTTTGCTCAGCGTGCGGGCAATCAGGCTGACCCGTGCATGCTGTAGCGCTAACTGTTTTGCTAGAGCTAGCCCTAAGCCCTCAGAGCCACCAGTTATCAGAACGTGTTTGTTGGCAAAGGCCATGTGATGCTGCTGCTGCTGGTGCCCCGCTGTAGACGGTTGCTGTCGTTGCGGTACTCTCGGGGTACACCTGTATGGCAGTACGGTCCGACAAAAAAATATTGAATTACCAAGCTAATTGCGAGTTGCCTGGTGGTGAAACGTGACGACGCTGATACGGGGGTTGTTTTCTGCGGGACTGACAGGGTTCTCCGTGGTGTGAATTGTTCAGAGAACGACAGCTACACTGCCTAAATATAACCTGTGACCCTTGCGTATGGTTCACGTTATAGGATCGAGACCCATTCATATCTACACAGCTAGCTGGTGTCCTTCTGCTTGGTTTGATACCTTGAGGCAGTAGCCGTGCCATTGCTGCAGTTCAGGTCACACACGCCATTGAAAGTTGTGACAGACTTCATCTGAGTGTCAGCGCCATGGAGGAGAGGCGGGGAGTGGACATGGTTCGGCTGGAAAAGTGAGCAGCAGGAGGGCCTGCATATCTGTAGCAGCAGCAACAGCGCCAGTGCGACGCTTGCATGCCAGGCAGTTGAAAACTGAACTGTGGGAGGCTTGTGCATAAGGATCAACCTCTAATGCTGCAGCAATAGCAGTCAGCAAAGCTGCTGCGTGAGGTCAACCTGTCTCTCGCTGCTAGACGACAGTGCTTGCACTGGTATGCTGAATTGAGCACTCTGCACAGTAGCGCAGCACCCTGTGCATGTGACACCATATGCATACCCGCTCCCACGCTGCAGGCCTGAGGAGGTGTATGACGTGGAGGAGGTGCTTGGGCGTGACGCGAGCAGCGTGTTCCCCAGCATGCAGGCGCAGCTGGACCCCATGGAGCAGCTCAAGGCAGCCATGGGCGCCAAGCGCTTCGTCACAGAAACAGAGGTGCGGGAACATGCCACATCTGTAGCTGTGTTGAGCTGGACTCAAGCTGGGACAACAGGGGGTGCGGAAGCAGTGTGGGCGCTGTTGTACATGTGCAGCGTCAGTGTGGCGGTACGGCAGGTGCAGCCAGCTGCCACGTTTGGTGCTGCTGCAGCACGGCACAGGTGGTGCCTGCAGCAATCCATGGAGCTGCTTGCGTGCTTTGTGGAAAGTCAGCGATCCCCTGGACCACCACACAGCTGCGCTGCACCTAGCAGCGGTGTGCACCGCTGCCATTTCTAGCAGTGCGTGCGGCTTTTTTGAGGAGATGCCAATGCTGTGCATGCCACATGTGCTGCGCCTGCACCTCATCACGCCTCACCGCAACACCCCCCCCTCGCTGCAGCTGGAGGAGATCAAGGCTGCGCGTGGGCTCAACGTTGACGACGGCACTGCTGCTGCCGACAAGCCGCTGGCCGAGGTGCTGGCTGAGCGCAAGAAGGCCAAGCAGGACGCCTTCGACGAGCAGTGGAGGCAGATGAAGACAGGTGGGGGGTGCTGCCACCAAAGGGGAGGTGCAGCTGCACACTGAGCGTCCGCGATGCCCAGGCTTGCGTAGGGTGCTACACAGCACACTGCATGGAACTCGTGCTGCGCTGTTCCTGCAGGCAGCCATTGCCTGCTGAACATGCACACGCACCATGTCTCGTGTGTCCACATCCGTTCAATGTTTGCGCAGCTGACAGCCACATGTTTGAGCATGGAAGTCGAAACTGGTGTGCTTATCAGCGCTTGTACACTGGCGCCGGCTGCCTTCAACAAGCCCCTGCTGCTGCTGCGGCTGTGATGCTGCCTCATCCCGTGCAGGCAAGAACCGCCCGCTGGATGCTGACGAGCTGGAGTTCTACGACAGCCTGGCGCAGCAGGAGGCCGCGCAGCACCGGCGGATGCGGCAGGAAGAGGACGAGGAGCTGGCTGCCTTCAGGCAGGCTGTGGCGGCAGCTGCAGAGGCAAAAGCAGCGGCTGCAGAGGCGAAAGCAGCAGCAGCAGCAGATCCGGCTGGTGCAGAGGGTGATGCAGCAGCAGAAGCAGGGCCGGGTCCAGGCAGTGGAGAAGCAGCAGACCTTGGCAGATCAGGCAGTGGGTCTGCTGCAGCCAAGCCTTCTGTTGCCAAGGTGTACAGCAAGGCTGCACTGCCTGTGCTGAAACCGATCTTGAAAGCGAAACCTAAAGGAGCAGCAGGCCCAAAGCAGCAAGGCAACAGCAGCAGTAGCGCAGTGCAAAGTAGTAAAGCGAGCGCAGCAGACGCAGCCGGGGGCGGCAGTCCACGCAGCAAGAAGCAGCGGCTAGAAGATGGAGCATCAGGGCAGCAGCAGCAGCAGCAAGGAGCTGGTGCTGGGCTGGCAGGCTTGTTAGGCGGTTATGGCAGCGGCTCTGATGACGCAGATGACTGACCCGGGCCCAGGGGGGCCCCCCGCAGCTGCTCGTTTTGTATGGATGTTGCCTCAGCAGCTTTGGGGGGTATTTCTGTAACAGCTTTGACCCTTCTTCAAGAACGGTTCTGACAAGCTCAGGGATCGTTCATAATAATAATAATAATCAATCCTTGTAAGCCATACCTTTCGGCATCGGCAACCGCGCCTCTCCCACTGGGGAGGCGGAAAGCAGACTGATTATTCTCTCTATTTTCGGTGTAAGGTAGACCACCCAGACCCTTACACCCCTTACTAGGCAGCATGTGGGAATCACCCCATACGGTGGACTGCATACCTGGCAGGGCCGGTGTGTATATAGCCAGCAATCGACGGAGTCCTGCGGAGAGTCGCGAGGACATTAGCAGCATCCTTCCTTCGGCTTTCGCCGACTGTATCCATGAGTCCAGGGACATACTGCTTAGGCTCAGAATCGAACCTGCAACCTTTCGGCCACTGTTCGTCCGTCATCACCACTGCGCCACGTGTTTAACGTCCCGCCGGGATCGTTCATGTACGATCAGTGAGCCTATACAGCACTTGATAACAAACAGCACTTGCACTTGCACTTGCACTCTATTTGTTAGCTGCTCACACGTCAGCCATTTGTTGCTTGGCACACTGTCCTGCGAGGCAATGGCTTACGGGTGATTCGCAGATGATGCCATGTACAATTGTGTGTTATTGCTTGACCTGCTTTCCACATGCACACCTGCTTGCGTACTTGCTTTGCATGCTGTCAGCACGAGGCAGTTACACTGCCAGGCTGTTGGGTGAGTATTGACATCAGTGCATACTTGCTTCATGCTGATGACATGCAGTGCTCTCAAAAGCCAGCACACTATTCACATTTACACATGTGCTGCCTTTGCGTCTGTATCAGCATTTTGCTGAGTCAGCGAAGCATGTTCAGCCTGCCCTCTACACTGGAAGATGTATAGACTGCTGTCACCAACACTGATTAGAATACTGCATTCATGCCCGAAGATTCTCAGAGTGCAGCCAAATTGCGTGTCGTAAGGAAGACGGTTATGCTAGCATAATCAATGTCATACCTTACGCACAGAGGTTTTTCTGGGGTTGAAACCTCAGAGTGACAGCCCGAGCTGAGCTGCTTGCAGCTTCCTATTTTACCAGGTGTCTGTGGTGGCGTATGCCGCATGAACACACCGTGTAACCCCTCTATCTATCTATTTGTTAGCCCAAATTCTAGATGAACACACCTTGTAACCCCTCTATCTATCTATCTAAATTCTAGATCTACGGTACAATTCCTTTGGAGGCATACCAGAAGATTGGAGGCACTGCAACCAATGGTACTCTTCAGTATACCGGAATTGGCCCTGGCAGCACCCCCGAGTGTAAACAGCTGCAGTGCAGCCTGCAGATCCAGTCATGCTGCAGTTGTCACAGCTTTGTGCCAGCAATCTCGTAACACTGCAACAGCACCAACACCATCAAACTGCAGCACCTACTAGGTGCAGCACCGCTGCATTTTTTTTGTTGGTTACAAGGGGGGCAAAATCTACTGGCTGGCCATACACAGCAACCAGGCGAACCTGTCGGAGGCCTACGGCACCGCCGCCACCGTGGCGGTGGTCTTACTGAGTAAGACACGCCAAGCGCCCTTTTTCCAGGAGGTGCCCAGCACCCGGACCAAAAACAGCGGAGGAGTTGAACCCCCACCCCCCCCCTTGGTGTGCTGCAGCCTGTAGCTCAGCTGCACGCCGCACACACCCGACTGACTTCGTCAGCCGCCCCAATAAAGGAGTCTAACATTACTTGCAAATGCATCGTGGTGGAAAATAGCCAACTCCAAATGCACCGCTGCATTCATAAGCACAGGCCGATACTACTATCTTGGGCCCAAGACCCGGGCCAATGCCAAGGTTGCACATATCACCTGCGACGTGTGCTGCAACCTGGGCGCACAGCTAAAAGTTATGAGAACATCACAACAACCTATTCGTGGAGTTGATTATACTAGTACTACTCTGGGAAGAGCACCATTCAAGCCTGCAGGAGCTGTACACACGAAGCCAAACTTGTGTCACTTAATGCCAGTGCGTAACGCGCAGCAAGCACAGAGCAAATCTGCTGGTATGATACTATCGTAGTCGTAGCAGGCTGCTCCCAAAGTGACACGCCATGGCACTCACAAGAGTTGTAAGCAGCTGCAATCCTCGCATAAACTACAGCAGCCCGCCGCGTGTTGCAGCGGCGCTGCTGATGCTGATATACATTGGCGGCAATGGCAGCCCCAAATGATACACAAGAGGTGCATCACACTGTACACACTAGGAAAAACAGTACGATTCCAATCCAAGTTCAGTACACTACAGTTGCACTAGCGGCTCATACAGACCAGTACTCATACAATGTTAATGCTCTGTGTCTGGCGCACAGCTTCAACAGCAAGCTACATACTAGCACGCTGGCCCTAGCAGCAGCGGATCCCCGCAAGCTCAAACAGTCACTAGTCCACCGCAGAATTGTGTACTTGCAATCTGCCGCACACTCACACAAATACAAGTGCACTGGCGCGCTGTGTTCACTTTCAACGGCATGGTTATTCTCAGCGCACGTGGGGCATATGCAGGCCTCTCCCAGGTTGGCCGGCGCGAGCAGCAGTGCGCCGGCCTAGTGCTGTCTAACCGTTATGCTGCTCTTGAGCCTGATGCTGAGCTGTCCACAGATGATTAGGATGAAGAGCTTGTCCCTGCGTCAGAGGAGGAGGAGGAGGAGGAGCTTGTTCCTGCGTCAGATGACGAGGAGCAGCTGCCCAGGGGCACACAGCCAGCAGCGCCTGCTGCCGGGGGTGCAGGCCAGCAGCACGGTCGCAGGCACAGCCAGCGCAGCAGCAGGGCATCCAAGCAGCGCCGCCACCGCCCCAGCAGGGCACCTGTGCAGCCGGGCGACAGTGGATTGCTCTGTGGCGTGCTTAATGTAAATAACATGCCAAAGTCTGGGCTGAAGTTGGTTGAAATTCACCACCTGCTTAAGGAACCCCGCTGTGACATCATGGGCTTCGTGGAGACCAAGGAGGCGCAGGGAAAGCAGCTGCCTGCAGATCACATCCCTGGATACACATACATTAGTAAGCCCAGGGTTGTGCGGGCAGGGGAGCGTGCTTCTGGGGGTGTTGCAGTTGCTGTGCATGCCTCTGTTGCAAACGCGGTGAAAGTGTATGACTTTACCGACCAGCAATACGACGAAGCGCTGTGGCTTGTGATGCCAGGGCAAGGGGGTGCACGCAAGCTCTTCATTGGGGTGGTTTACATGCCTGATATGGGCAAGTCTGCATCAGTGAGGAGCGCTGCTTACTCAGCGCTGCAGGAGGACCTGGAGTACCTGTCTAGCAGGGGATCTGTGTTGGTGATGGGTGACTTTAATGCACGGGTTGGACGGGCATCTGGCCCAGCAGAGCGTATTGCTATGCATGGTGAGAGCACCGTCAATGACAACGGCCGCCTGCTCCTCTCATTGCTCAACACTGTCAACCTCTACTCACTTAATGCCCGCACAGCCCCCACCTCCCTCACCAGCACATCACTTGTGACAGGTCGCACGGCGGCACCAGGCGAGGCTCTTTGATTGACTACATCCTTGCCTCTGCTGACATTGCCATGCCCTGCCAAGCTGCTGCCAGGCCAACAGCCACAGTTGGGCCGCATACTGTCGGTGCTACTGACCACCTGCCTGTGTCTGCCCGCATTGTCAGGCCTGTGGTACGCCGCCCTGCAAAACAGGTTGTGCTGCGCCTCAACGCACAGCCCAAGGATTTCAGGCTGCAGAATGGGAGCAGTCAGCGGAACTTGAGGCATATCAGGATGCTCTGTCGCAGCTTGGTGCAGCCTACACAGCCACGGTCACCACTTTGCAGCAGCAGGCTTCTGCAGGCTCAACTACAGCAACTAGTGCGGTGCAGCAAGCGCACGAGCAGATGCTAGCAGCACTTCGTCATGCTGTCAACGCCAGTTTTGGCTACAAGAGGGTTTGGGTTGGCAAGTCCTTCCCATGGTGGACTCAGGAGCTCACAGATGCTGTGGAGGACAGGAAGCAGGCTTACCTGCGCTACAAGAACTCAGGGCTCGTAGCAGATTGGGCTACTTACAAACAGCAGCAGAAGGCTACTACACAGCTGGTCAAAGCAGCAGAGAAGCAGTACAAAGAGCAGTGCCAGCATGCCATTACTTCTGCATACACAAATCGCATGAATGATGACAGCCTGCTTGGAGAGAAAGACATGCGGCAGCTTGTGCGTCGTCTGTGCCCTAAGCATGTCAGCGAGGCAGTTTACAGCGTCATGCAGCATCCATCTGGGCATGTGGCATCTACCCCAGCTGAGAAAGCTGATGCTTTCAAGTGTCATTATGAGCGCGTTGGCAGCCATGCAGCATTTGCTTCCTCCAACCCCCAGTTTGACGCTGCATACATGTCTTGTGTTGCAGCCAATGTGCAACAGTATTTGCAAGACTCTGCTAACTCCCCTGCCACCCCGCTGGACCTGCCCATCACTGCCGCCGAAGTTTCCGACTGCCTGCAGAGGCTGCGCACTGGCAAGGCCGGCAACCCGGCTGAGGAGGGCAATGTCAATGAGCTACTCAAGTATGGAGGCAGCACGGCCGCAGATATGTTACTGCAGTACTGCAATCTGATGTGGCAGCTTGAGCAGGTGCACCAGGTGCCAGGTACAGTTCTGAACATGCCCAAGAAGGGTGACCTGACAGACCCCACCAACTACCGTGGTATCACCCTGCTTAGCGTGCTTTACAAATTTTACACCAGCGTTCTCAACCAGCGCCTCAACAAGTTTGCAGAAGGCAAGTCAGTGGCGGAGGGCACGACACAGCAACGGCAGCAGCAGCAACAGCAGGCGCAACAGCAGCAGCAGCAACAGCAGCAGCAACAGCAGCAGCAGCAGCAGGCACGTCAGCAGCAACAGCAGCAGCAGCAGCGCGTAACTGCTGCTACAGCAGCAGGAACGCCGTTGCTGCACGAGAGCCAGAACGGCTTTCGTCCCAAGCGCAGCTGTGCTGACCACCAGAGTGTGCTCAGTGAGGTGCTGGGTGGGAGGAAAGCTGAGGGGAAGGATTCTTATGTGCTGTTTGTTGACACCTATAAGGCTTTCCCAACAGTGTGGCTTGATGGGCTCTTTCAAAAGCTGTGGGACAAGCGTGTGCGTGGAAAGATGTTCCGTGTACTCTACAACTTGTATCAGGGTGCACGCCGTGTGGTGTCTCACGAAGGTCATGTCACTGAGAGCTTCACATGTGACCTTGGTTTGCATGAGGGCGATGTTATTTCCCCCACACTGTACCTGTACTCCATTGATGATCTGCTGCATGAGGTGCATGCAAAGCACCCTGGCATCACCCTTATGGGCCCTTGTGACGAACCTGCTGGTCAGGTTGTGGCAGCCATGCAGGCTGATGACTTTGTTGCTGTGTGCGGATCTCTGGCTGAGGTTCAGGCTGTGGCTGAAACAGTTTATGAATACAGTTGTAAGTGGCGGTTCAAGCTGAATAGCTTGAAGTCTGCTGTCATGCATGTCTCACCAGCTAGACAGCCCAGCCAGTTGGTTGATTCTGGCATCGTTTGGAACGGTGTGCCTGTGCCTGTTGTATCAGAGTACTGCTACCTTGGCCTGTGGTTCAACAATGCCTGCAACTGGAATACGCACTTTGAGAAGATGTTGGCAAAAGTGCATCGTGTGAAGGGTGGGCTCATGCCAGTTTGGAAGAGCCGGCTCATCAGCGTGGAAGTAAAGCGTATCATTCTGCTTACATGCGTTCGCCCAATTGCTGAATATGGCAGTGAGGTCTGGTTTCCGTCAACTGCAAGGCAACTGCAACAGATTGACAAAGTGCAGACTGACATCATCAAGTGCTCAATGCGTTGTGGCAAGGAGCGCCCTTGCACTTCACTTGTTCTGGCTGAATGGGGTGTGAAGCCATTGCACACGTGGCTTCATCAGAGGGCGATGGAGTATTACTTTAGG
>CADDIJ020002006.1:0-19318 GCA_902809745.2 Tetradesmus lagerheimii | reverse complement strand
GACTTCTAGAACTTCGGGAACATCTGGAACCTTCTGGAAACATCCAGAACCTTCTAGAGCCTTCCAGAAACTTCCGGTTCCTTCAACCTTACAGGTACGCCGTGACAGATATATATTGTCAAGGGGCCAGTTTTAAGAAGGAGTGTTGGCTTTGTCATTTGACGCCATCGCCTGACAACTTTTTCAGACGGCCGGCTGTGCATGTCACTCTGTCGCGTTGGGGTGCATGGGACGACGTGATGTTGATTGCCCCGCTGTGGGAGCCCGGCGATGAAGCCGAGCGGTTGCGTGTGATAGACGTGTTCCACAAGCTGGCACAGTTGGAACCCGAGTTGCGGGTGGAGCTGCGACGTTTGAAGGACCTCACGCAGAAGTGCAAGGCTACCTACCGTGCCCAGTGGGAGCAAGCTGTTGAAGCAGTGACCGGGGCCGCTCCCACAGCCACAAATGCACAGTGATAATATGTATCTGTCCCGGCCTTGTTGCATGTTGTTGTGTGCATGTGCTGTGCTGCTGACTGAATTTGGGCAGCCAGTGGAGACGCTGCTGCCGTGATTGGTTGCTTGCTTTTGCAAGCCCGGTGTTGCCCCTGATGTACTTCCGGTGTTGGGTAGATGTGGAACTGGAAGTTCATTTACACGACTATGCACCACACTGTATAATAAGTCAGTGACATGACATTGTAACGTTTCAATTTCACTATCCCAATCGCCCCTGCTGCACTGCCATTGGCCGACGGCAACATAGATTATTCAATTTGTATACAGCACTTGCTCCGGCTCTGCACCTCACATGCCCATGCCGGACAAAACCACCCTGCACACTGCTGCTCAACACCCTATCACTAGCAACATCCTCCAGGCTGCCCCCAGCCCCGTGATTCCGGGAACGCGCCGCGCGCACCTTTATCAAACAACACTTTGTTGGCAGAAGTGTCCACGTCCAAGGAACATGGTCGCTGCAGCGCCAGCACTGGCCTGTACTTGTACTGCAGTACTGCCATGACACTGCTTGCATCCCCACAACTCCTGCCATATAATATGTTGGGATGAAAATTGATCAAAAAAGGCTTCTATTTTGCAAATGGCATACTGCGGCTGCTGGCGCACACCCAACTACGGTGAAGAAGCTTTATGGTGCTGCTGCTGCTCAGCAATGCTGGCTGCAAAGTCTTACGTAGCCAAACTGTCAGGCTGCAAGACATTTCAGCTCGTTCAAAGGTTCTAGTGCATCAGCAGCGGCGTCATTGCACGCAAACGTGTGTGTGCGCGGCCACAAAGCAGTTCCGACACACCTTCCGCTCCGCAGAAGCCATTCGACGCGCTGCCTCCGTGTCCTAAAGTTGCTGCTGTGCTCTTCGCTACTAGCCATGGCACGAGACTTCAGCAGGGGTGTGCCGGCACGAGCAACCAAGACCAAACTTCCAAGCAGGTTGACTGGAGAGAGTTTAAAGAACCGCAAAGGGCTCCTTTGTTTACGCAAGACAAGCCGCATCGATGATAAAGTCTGTTCCTAGTGTTACTTTACGCGGCGCTGGAGCAGCAAGGGTGACAAAGGGCCAGACGTGTCGGAACGGGTTACACGCCCCGGCTGGTCATATCCTGGTGCGATTGCACAGAAAGAGGGCAAGTAATCAATACACGGCAACGTACTAGCCATATTCCAACTGCCAGCTTGCACTTCACACCCTTGACCGATCCAGTGCTTTGAATTACATATGCAGTGGCATTGTCACAGTGTCACCCTTTGAAAGGGTTGCAGTCTGCGTGAATGCACTTCTAATGCAGCAGATGCAGGGTCACATAGCTATTTGGGGCCCGCGCCACCATGTACACACTATGGGCCAACGCATGCCGAACGCCACAGTCACTGAGAGCGGCTCTCCTGCCAGCAGCCACTGCTCTGAGAGTGTGGTGCCACATTCGGCCGCGTCAACGGCAACGCTTGCCTTAGCACCTTCCACAAGCACATGACAGTGACTATCTGCAGATAGCTAGTGTTGGGTGCAGCTCTTGATGGTGCAGGGGTGTTACATTGGTGAAGTCCGCTGGGTAACAAATCGCCAGTCAAAAAAGCAATACACGATTAAGCTCGCTGCTGTGACACATACCATCCACCCAAGGACATCGAAGGAACAAAAATATGCCTACAGCAGCTGCATGAAATAGACTTGTTTGACAACAAAACATTCACAGTAACATGCTCATCATCATCATCATCATCATCACAGTAACATGCTGTGAGCTATGCATAATGCATGTTCCGTATGGCACTGGCTCAAGTTCTACGCAGACCCCTGATCACGTGGCCACACTTTGGAAGTCAAACCCTACGCTGGCTGTTCTAGTTGAGCTGACTGCGCCCGGCAGATACCATACACAAGTTGCCGCATTGTTAACATGCCAGACCGTGTGCACTGAGCTAGCTTCATGCATACCGCATACGCTATATATGCAATGTTTCATGTAGAGATTGCAGGATCGCCAGATGCTGCACATGAGCAACGCACTTTGGGTGAAAACTGCATTGCTACAGCTGCCAGACACGATCGCTACAGCTACCAGACATAACGCTGCAGCAACCCCAACAGAAAACAAGTGGCCTCAGAGCTGCTGAGCCAAGAGGAGCTGCGCAGCGCACGCTGGCGTCCGTCTAGTGCGTATGCTACAGCACAGCTTGCTGCAGCTCCGCAGCTGCTGTGTCGCAGCATGCAGCGCACCACC
Organism: Tetradesmus lagerheimii; assembly: GCA_902809745.2. Taxonomy (NCBI): domain Eukaryota; kingdom Viridiplantae; phylum Chlorophyta; class Chlorophyceae; order Sphaeropleales; family Scenedesmaceae; genus Tetradesmus; species Tetradesmus lagerheimii. Next base: position 16,595 of record CADDIJ020002006.1, on the reverse strand, counting down.
CACGCCATGCCTGCGCCCGGATGCAGATAATTTGCATGCTATCGCTCATGCATCATGCGTCACGGCACGCATGCTGGCGTCCGTCAGGTGCATATGCTGCAGCACAGCTTGCTGCAGCTCCGCAGCTGCTGAAGTAGCATGCAGCAGAACACCCACGCAATGCCTGCACCCACAGCAAACTGCAGGCTATCGCCCATGCATCATGTGCCACAACACACATACACACATGCAATAGGCTGGCAAGTAGATGTAGTTGCGGTCAAAGCTTGCGTGCCTGCGCTCAAGCCTCGTCCTGGCCCTCCATCTCTCCATCCTCGTCCTCAATCTTGGGTGCCAGGTAGAACCTGCAGCAGCAGCAGCAGCAGCAGCATTCAGAACTATTTGCAGCAGCAGAACAAACATGTCACACCACAGGGGCTGCAGACATCATTTTGAAGCTGATTGCATCACATGACAGGCAACAGAGGCCGTGACAGACCAAACATGGTCCCACCGCAAGTGGCCCATGTCCCTGATTTGGTATTCCACCATAACGAATGCCAGCGCAAAGCTGATGTTGAACATGCGTCATGGTGACGCGACAGGCAGCAGCCCTCACCGCAGGTGGCCCATGTCGCTGATTTGGTAGCCCACCATTACGGGCAGGTCGCGCGCCATGCTCAGGCTCACGTGCCCAAGGCAGCACCGCTACTGTCACCTTCACATACAAATCAGCAGTGCACTCTCTGCTTCCACATTCACCAGCAACAAACATCAAACACTGCCTTGCTCGGAAAAAACCACATTCACCAGCAACAAACATCAAACACTGCCTTGCTCGGAAAAAAAACACATTCACCAGCAACAAACATCAAACACTGCCTTGCTCGGGAAAAAACCACATTCACCGCAGGTGGCCCATGTCGCTGATTTGGTAGTCCACCATCACAGGCAGGTCCCGCGCCATGCTCAGGCACAAATGGTCAAGGCAGCACCGCTACTTTCACCAGCGCAAATAAACCTGAGGCGCACCCTATTTCTTCACCATACCCTCCACCATTTGCAGCATCAAACACCAAACGCTGCCAATGCCGCAAAGTCCAACTCCACTCACCGCAGGTGGCCCATGTCGCTGATTTGGTAGTCCACCATCACAGGCAGGTCGCGCGCCATGCTCAGGCTCACATGGCTGGCCAGCGGCGTGGCCTTGGCAAAGCTGTTGAGGTAGCGCAGCGCAAACGTGAGGCTCACGGGCTCCTTGAGGTCTATCGACACCTGCTCCTCCTTCTGCGGGGCACGAAAAAGGGACAGGGACAGGGAACAAGGGTGATGTTTGGATGCGGGATGGTTGTAGGATGGGAAACCCGAGCGGCAGCAGAAGCAGGAGTCAGAAAGGGAGTTGGCAGGTGAAGGCAGGATTGAGGTGTTGAAACCTGCTGCTCCTTCTGCAGGGCGCGAGAAAGGGACAGGGAACACATGGCCTTGGCGAAGCTGTTGAGGTAGCCCAGCGCAAACGTGAGGCTCACAGGCTCCTTGAGGTCGATCGACACCTGCGCCTCCTTCTACAGGTGTGCAGGGCGGAAACGGGACAGGGAACACATGGAAATCAGCATGAGTTTCAGCCTAACGCCTGCAGGCAAAGCACAAGAATGAGGAGGACAAGAGAAGCTGTTGAGGTAGCGCAGCGCAAACGTGAGGCTCACAGGCTCCTTGACGTCTATCGACACCTGCTCCTCCTTCTGCGGGGTTGAATTTTTTGAGGTTAAGTATGGAAACCCAAACAGCAGCAAGAGCAGGATTCAACCAGGGAGTTTGCAGGAGAAGCGCAGGGTCAAGCAGAACTGGGGACACACATGCGTACGCAGTTGCAGGATGTCTGACGTGCAGAACGCTGCAGAAACACACCAGCAGCTGTGCGCAAGGAGACGCACAGCGGACCGCAGCACAAGGTCCAGAGCTCACAGCAAGCAGAGAACATGCCGCACTCATACCTTGTCTGCTGTTGTGTTTTGCCGCACGGTGATGTTTGCTGTGCCCACGTCGCCGCTGGTGCTAAACTTTACTCCGTCCTTGGTGGCAGTGATCACCACTGCAGCAGCAGGCAACAGCATTGAGAACAGCAGACAGGTCAGCAGGTGGCAACTTGCAGCACGCTACAACAAGGCATGATGTTGCTACAGTGCATTCATTGCCAAGATGAGCAGCAGTGCTGGTCATAACGCCATCATGCGCATTGGCTGGCTTGCGAATGCTCATTCGACTGGAATGCCAGGAATGCCATAAAACAGTTGCCCTGGCAAACCCCCAGCCTTTTCAAGGACGACCCTGCTACTCATCCTTTCCTGTATCACAGATGCTGCTTAGGTCCCTGCTTCTAGATGCTCAAACAAATGGAATGATTCTAGAGATCTGAAGCAGTAAACACTCCCAAAACACCTGCCTACAACCTTCAGAGCCCCACCTGTGTCACCGATGCTGCTGAGGTCCCTGCAGATGCGCTGGTACTCTGCTGCTGGCAGGGTGACGATGGCCGCGTAGTCTGTGTTGGGCAACCCCCCAGCCTTGCCAGGTAGGCCTGCACCCTACTACTCATCCTTACCTGTGTTGCCAATGCTGCTGAAGTCCCTGCGGTGCTGGTTCTAGATGGGGTGTTTAAAGTTGTGAAGCCCCAAACCACAAACGATCAGACCCCTCAACACCCACCTGTGTCACCGATGCTGCTGAGGTCCCTGCAGATGCGCTGGTACTCTGCTGCTGGCAGGGTGACGGTGGCTGCGTAGCCTGTTCGGGCAAACCCCCAGCCATGCCAAGGACCCCTGCACCCTACTAACCATCTGTACACATCCGTACCTGTGTTCCCAATGCTGCTGAAGTCCCTGCGATGCTGGCTGGCTGGTTCTAGATGCTAAAACATATGGGATTTTATGATGTAAAGCCCCAAACCACGAACGATCAGAACGCTCAAAACCCCACCTGTGTCACCGATGCTGCTGAGGTCCCTGCAGATGCGCTGGTACTCTGCTGCTGGCAGGGTGACGGTGGCTGCGTAGTCTGTGTCTGGGATGCCCAGGTGCTCGCTGTCAATGTCCATCAGCTTCAGCTCAAAGTCGGATACCCGATCCTCCTCTGCAGGAATAGAAACCAATATCAGGAAAAGAAAAGCAAGTAAGCAGTGAGCAAGTAGAACTTCAAGTGTCCATCAGCTTCAGCTCAAAGTCGGATACCCGGTCCTCCTTTGCAGACATAGAATAACAGTAAGCAGGTGAGATTGTTGTGCGTTGAAGTGAGCTGACAGCTTGCTGTCGATGTCCATCAGTTTCAGCTCAAAGTCGGATACCGGATCCTCATCTGCAAATTTTGAATAAGATGAAGCAAGTAAGCAGTAAGCAAGTGTGAGTGTCAATGTCCATCAGCTTGATCTCAAAGTCAGATACCCGGTCCTCCTCTGCAAAAATTGATTTTTATCAGGAAGAGGAAAGCAGGTATGCAGTAAGCAAGTGACACTTTCAATGTCCATCAGCTTCAGCTCAAAGTCGGATACCCGGTCCTCCTCTGCAGGCAGAGCGGCGCAAGTCAGCAGAAAGCAAGTAAGCAGTAAGCATGTGTCCATCAGCTTCAGCTCAACTTTCAGAGTCCAATACTGCTCCTCCTGTGCAGGAAAGAAGAATGAAGCGAGTAAGCGAGTGGCTTGTGCGTTGAAGTGACCTGGCAGCAACATGCTTGACACAGACGTCGTGAGAAAAACTATGACGGTTGAGGTCATGCTTGTTGCAAGTGTCTGCAGGCAAGTGCTTAACCTACGGAGCAAGTCAAACCTGCTGCCGCTACCATTCCCACTGCTTGCAGCACGCAACACGTGTACATCCATCCAGCGCATGCACACTCACTTGGGCTTTCAAACATGAATGTGACTGCGTCGCCGTCATCTGCTGCCTTCATGACCACTATGTCATCGTTGCCTGCACACTTGAGGACCTTGGCCAGGTTGCCCAGGCTCATGCCTGCAGCAGCAGCAGCAATAGCAAGAGCGGAAAAAGACAGCATCGTCAGCAAAAACAACAGATCAAGCACTCGAGGATCTTGGCCAGGTTGCCTAGGCTCATGCCTGCGCAGCAGCACCAGCAGCAATAGCAAGAGCGGAAAAAGACAGCACTGTCAGTGCGCACAGCGGATGAAAGATACTCAGCAGAATGACCAGGCTCATGCCTGCGCCAGCAGCAAGCGTAGCAGGGGTAAAGAGACAGCACAGGCAGCAGCTACTTGCCAACGATTCAAAGATACCACAAGCGCAATCCACAAGGAGCATGCTGCAGTTGACACTGCACCCTGGCCCATTTCTGTTGCTGGCATAACTGACAGGTTTGCTTGGCACACAACAGCATTCATGACATACATAGCTAACAGCATGCACTCCAACAGGCCGCCATACTCGACCGCCGCACATTGGACTGGCCAAAGAAGCCGTGCCACTTTGAAAGGTGCTCACCCATGCTCATGTTCCTGTCGCATCTGAAGTGCTCAAAGCCGTCTGCTCGCAGGCTAAGTGACACTAGCGACACATGGCTGTTGTCCATGGCCTGCAGGGTGAAGCCGCTGCAGCACAGACACATACAGAGTATGGCAGAACAGAGCGAGGAAGCAGGGTCAGCAGGAAACTGGAGGCAGGCTTATGGGCATGCGGCTGTGCATTGCGCACATTTGGGTTGCGACTAATAGCTACTGATTTGGCTGCTGCTGGACGTCGGATTCTCATCACAGAGTATCACCTCCCCGCTAGCTGTTGTAATGTGCTGCAACAGCTGCTGCTGCTGGCCGCTGCTACACGCAGTGCTGCAGCTCCCTGACTGCTGCTGCAGGCCCACCTGCTGGAGCAATCGAAGTTGGCATCTGTAACAAGGTCTTTGATTGCGTCGACCACCTTCTTCAGCAGATTGCCCTGCAATGAGCAGCAACAACGCACTGTCAATTCAAATTTTCTGGCACAGGGCAGACGTGCTGGTCAGTCAAGCAGGCCAGCCGTCAAGTCACACACATTGAACTTGAAACTTTGCGACATCCACAGCACTCACCTGGACAAGGCGGGCCTGTTGTTGCCAGCGAGAGCAGGACAGGCAAAGCAAGGCGGGTCAGTGGACGCTCAAGCTGCAGCTGCTGGACCTTATGACCTGGATAATACCAATACGCGCCTCAAACATCTTGCTTGCGTGTAGTGATGTTGCTGAGTGGTGCAATCAATTGAGTTGCTTCTTCTTGGGTTGGTGCTGGTACACAAGTTCGACGAAACGTTGCAGTGCTTTGACAAAGCAGGTGTAGTGTCAGTGCAGGAACGGAGACGTTCTTGAAAGCAAGGCATCAATATGATTGTGGCGGTATGTTACATTCATTCGAATGCATCCGAACCCATGCAAGTGCCTACGCTCAATTTCGCTTGTATGGAATCGCTCTCTTCAAATTCTTGGTGGTGTTGTCCTTCGTCGACACCGACGCACAATCTTCACGCCTTGTACTGCTCACGACAGTCTGTGCTGCTCTGTATCACCAGCCTGATTCAGCACCTGCAACCTGCACTGACCACAATTGCATCGTTTTGAAACGTTTGGTATCTCATATAGTGGCCTGATGATCATGCAGCCGCAGCAGCATCTTCAGCAGCAGGATCAGCAGCAGGATCAGCAGCAACAGCAGCCGCTCATAACCTGGCAGCAGATCACAGCCACTCTGGCGCATCATCTGCAGCCGTTTGGCTTTGACGTCGTCCACGCCTTTCCAATACAACTGTTCAACAGCCAGAGTCCACCAGAGCACCAGCTGCCCTCATTCAACAGGCCTAGCAGCACGCTTGCAGTCATCATCGGCAACAGCAATGCACTATGGCTGCCGTTTCTGCAGCAGCTAGCAAACGTGCCACGCCTGCAAGAGCTGCAAGATCCTCTTGACGCTTATGTTGAGCAGCACGTCACTGCAGCAGTGCAACGCTGCAGCTGTAGCTGTTTGAGCCAGGCTAGCAGCAGCACCCAAGCAGTGACCAAGGGGGCAGCAGCAGCAGCTGCTCACCAAGCAGCACAAGACAGCAACTGCCGACAGCAGCAGCAGCAGCAGCAGGCCCCCATATCTTTCCAGGAAAGCACCCAGCAAGTCACCCAGCAGCAGCAGCAGCAGCAGCAACAACAGCCGTCTGCAGTACGCCACGAGCTACGTTTCTCCCACCACACAGGTCCCAGATTTGTCAACATGTTACGTGCAGCGCAGCTGTCAGGCTTAGCTTACTACAGCTCCACTACACACCTTGCAATGCACGCGTGCTACGGCCCCTGGTTCGCGTTGCGGGCTGTAGCAGTGTTTGACTGTCAAGGGCCAGACCCTGCTGACCCAGCTTTTGACCAAATGACGTGTCCATATCCGGAGTTGGAGCAGGAAGCTGGGCAGGAGATGCGCAGGCTTGAGGGGCTCGGGGGGTTGACGAATTGGCAGGCGCATTGGAAGCAGTGGGCAGAGCTACGCGGCATTGGTGGGAAGCACACAGACCCCAGGTGGGTTTTGTGCATTGTTCTTCTAGGATTTATTGCTTGCTGTGCATCTGTGCCGTGGTTTATGCGGATAGACTCAGCAAATGGGGCTTTGTTGAACTGACACAGTACTGAAACACACATGCACTGAGTGCTACTAGCGTCAGAGCAGCAAGCTGGGCAGGGGATGCAGAGGCTTGAGGGGCTCAGGGGGTTTGGCGAATTGGCAGGCGCACTGGAGGCAGTGGGCAGAGCTACGAGGCTTCGGGGGGAAGCACACAGACCCCAGGTGGGTTTTATTGTACTTTTTCAGTTGTTAGCGCTACCTATGCGTCTGCAGCGTGGCTTTTGCCAGCAACTGGGGCCTCTTTGAGCTGACACAGTACTGAGATACAGATGCACTGAGCGCTGCTAACAATAGAGCAGCAGGCTGGCCAGGCAGTGCGCAGCACGATAGAGGGGCTTCAGGGTTCAACCAAGTGCCAGAGGCATTGATGGAAGTGGGCTGAGCTGTGCGGCATGGAGGAAAGCACACAGACGTCAAGTTTGATCACAAGTGTGCGTCTCTGAGGCTGGGCTGCCCATTGCACATGCCCTTGTTGGAGTGATTCTGCTACCTGTTTGTAGTGCTGACCACGAAACGTTTCATGCTGCAAACTTTGCCACGTGTACTGCTGTGGTTCTGCTGCAGGTACAGCTATTCTGCAGACCAGCTGGAATATCACTACACGAAGTCGAAGGACGTGCTGGCCAGGGCTGTCAATGCATTACTGATGCAGAAGCAGCAGCAGCAGGAACAGCAGGAAGAGGGCAACGCTGCTGCAGCAGCAGCAGACATGGGCTTATAAGCACTAGGAACGACTCAGACAGCACATGCATACGAAAGACTGAGGGCGGCAGTCATGGTTGGCAGTTAGCGTGCAACAGCAGGAGGGCAGCAGCAGAAGTGCAGCAGGAGCAATGGCAGGGGGCTATATGTCAGGGATGTACAGGCACTTAGGGGAGAAGGGTTTTGCAGCGTGAACAGGACATTCTTCATGTTTGGTATGTCATTGCGAGCCGGGACGTAGGGTGCCACAGCAGCGGCTGTAGCTGTTGATGCTGGCTCTTGTTTACTCGCTGCCAGCGAGTACGCCGGGCGTAGGAAGCCTGGCTAAGCAGCGTGTTGGGTCTTCATTGTCAGCATCATCGTAATCATATTCCCCATTCAAGCCATAGCATCAGTGTCTTCAGTTTTGTGTAAGGATGCAGACAATGACACTGTTAGCCCACACCCGGGTTGTTGTGTGCCAGCTGATGTCCGTCGACCGGCTTTTCATCAGCTCTTGGCTTTCAACATCGTATACAGCGGAAGGAGTTACCAGCCGAAGAGTCTGGGCCGGCCATGGCACCTTTCAGCTGAGAGCAGATTTGCAGCCTGCATTTGTGAGAGATGCCGCATCTCTCTGCTGAGCAAACTGGGTTGGGGCCGACAGGAACACCATGACAAACATGGTTTCGTTACACAATCATTGTGTAAGCAGTGCTTCCAACCAAAGCACCCAGGTCAAACAGTCAAACTTGCCGAAGTGTGGCGCCTTTCAACGAGCTGCCGACGAGACTCGCCAATCAAAATAATGCAATAAGGTCAGGAAGGAATGGTGAGAGTTATGCACTCAGTACTATGGTAGTCAGACACACTGGCTGCAACACTCCTGCAACATGACGGCAGCTTCCGTGGCCTACTGCAGGAGCAGTGCTCTTGGGGTGATGCTGCTACGCCTGGGTCAGCGTCAAGCTGCTTCCTGAAGCTTCAGACGACTGCCCGTAACTTGTGCGAACACACTTTCACTACTGCCTGTTCTTGTACAGCTGCGGCAGCCACCTGGGCAGGGTGCCATACTCCTGCAGGAAGTGCAGCGATGGATCAATCAACTTCTGAATAGACAGCGCTGAATCAGTGGTACGGCTCAACAACAAGGAAGGACACGGTAACAACGCAGACTAGGCCATGGAGGACGACAGTTGCGGTGCTCAGGTGGGCTGCTGCAGAACCTGCGAGTGTTTGTTGAGACGTGTTTTGTGTAATATTCAGTGACTGCTGTATACATCACGTACGTTTTAGCACAGCAATGGCTGCAGGAGCAGCCGCGTTCAGTGAACGCGTGCTATGTGGGCGGCCCCTGTGCATCTTGCGCTCTGTTTCTGTCCAATGTTCGGACTGCTGGGCAAGTCAGCATCCCGCCGACTTGCCTGTCCTGCACACCTTGAAACCTTTGTGTTGTGCTGTCACAAGGCAGTTCAAAGCTGGTACAAGGGAGTACAAGTGCTGGCAGGGCCTGCGCCTGGCGCATGCTGTCAGCTGCGCAGCACACACAAGCAGCAGCAAGCGCCCATGCAAGACGGCTGCAGGCCACAAATGTCATCCCTGTGATTTCAGTTGACGTGGCGGCAAAGCGTTCCATCATCCCAACCGACAGCCTGCCACTCTCTTTGAACGACATGATATGTGCGGTGAAATCTTACAGTCCCACTGGGCTCACAGGCATGCTGATGCCTTGAGCCTTAACGGGTCTGGCGTTGCAGCAACAACTGCCAGTGGGAAGCCGATCACGTGCCCGCCATTGCCTCAGAAAGGGACGTTTCAATATGCTGACGCCATCTTCAAGCCTGTCATCATCCCTGTGGTGTTCCACTGTGAGTTGCAGTGTCAGTTACACGTTTGACCGTCGTGCTGACAGTGTCAAGTGACAACTGAATGATGGCGTGCTGATGTTGGTGTCTGTTCATGACATGTCATGTTTCTGTGCCAGAACAAAAGCAGCGTTGTGTCTTGCAGCGATCAGGTGAAACTCCTGGCAGTGCGTGCTTTGGATCATGCTTACAGCCAAAAATTCACTAGCCTGCATCAGAATGAAGAGAACTTGTAATAGCTGCACGACTGTCAGACGTATTTTGCAGTGAACAATGCACAAGGCAAAGACAGCAGTACAAGCGGCCTGTTAGCTGGCTCACATCAGGTCTGCCACTTGTTATGGCAACATGTCACAACTGCTTGCTGCAGGCCAGCGCTTCATGCCAGGCGACGTGTTACAGCCACCAATCTGGAGCCGTGAAGAGTCAGGGCAGAACTTGATCGACATCACCAATAAGTTCTATAAGGGGACAGGCATTCAGTGAGTCGTGTTATTGCAATCACAAGTAGGCCATTGCATTGCATTCTTTCCAGCCATTGTTTCAAACGAATTTCGCATACCTTCCAGCTGTCGTATCAAACTCTGCATTCTTATGCATTCACGCGTTGGTCACCATTGTCACATGAGCAGGCTATGCATGTTGGAAAGCTTTGACATTAGGCACGTTGCTTGCAGCTGGCCAGAAGCATCAGAGCGCCGCGCCGTATCCAAAGGTGCATGCCATCATCTCATCTCTGTCTGAAAAAAGTATGACCAAAGATATTGAATTAAGTAAGTACTAGTGGGGGCCATAACTTGGGCCGGACACAATTTGGGCCGAAGCTCAACCAGGCATGCTGCCGCAAAACAAACGCCAGAAACGATTTATCAACTATGTTGTCACCCTTTTGTAATGTAACAGGCCCCAACGCTCCTCTGCTGAGACTTGATAGATTGTGCCTGCAGCTGCTGGCGGTTGAAGCACAAAAGCAATTAGCACGTCACATATATTGCACCAACGTGCAAGCAACGATTTGATATCAATTTAATAAAGTCTTTGGAATGTCTCTGCTGCTTTTCAGGCACTGAAGCTGCCTACACTGCGAGACCGCCTAATGACTGGGAACTGGCTCGGCCGAGCCCCGCGGGGACAGCAGTGGCTTCAAGGGTATAGGGCCACAACTTGCATGCAGCTGTTGCTCTCCCATGGTTACTATGGCATCTATCGGCACAAACCATCATTCACTGTATCGCTGTCGCGAGCCCTGTGCCCACCACTCGCTTGCACGGTGCGAGTATGATGCACAGCCAGTGACTCGGGCTCATTTGCGGGGCTGCAGGTCGCCCACAACACCTTTTACGTAGCACGTTTAAACAATCAAGTGCTTATTTTGCGTTGGAAACGTCGTGCCGGCGTTCGGCCCAAATTGTGTACATGGCCCAATCCAATGGAGAACAGGATGTTCTTGACTGTGGCCCCCAGCATGCATACAAGCGCATGCATGTGAAACATCATTGAAAGTCCTGATCAACATATCAAGCTTCTGTTTTGGCTTCAAATGCTTGCTAGACAACGTCTCAATCATTGGGCCCAAATTATGGACCCCACTTGTATAGATATTGAACTAAATAATACGTATTCGGGCTACAGCATGTCCGCTGCTTCCAAGCTGCAGCATTCAACCCAGCTGTTTTCCAAACTTTTTGCGGCTGCTGTGCTGCTGCCTTGTGCCTTGCAGGTTCAAGCTGCAAGAGCTCCTCGCGAGGTGCGTGCCGACGTCAAAAAGTATCCCTACCTGCTACTGTCCACTCTGGATGATTGGCAATCCTGCACAGGCAACCCCGGCCAGGAGGCAGCAGGTTTTCCCTGCCTCCAGGTGAATCGAACAAATACTGAGCTGCACTGAAATTCGGATTTCCGACAGTCAAGCCCCTTACTGAATGCTCCAATAAGATCTGTTCAGAGTGCGGCGTGCTCAGTACAAGGCATGTGAAAATGTGAAATTATGATTGCCAGTATCCTCACGTCACACCCCAGCGCAAGATGCTTTGAGTTGGTTTGAACTGGGTGGCTGGCTGAAGGTCAAACCATGTATGTTGTTGTACCGTCCTCACAGGACGCGGGACCAATGAGGGCAACCTTATGGTGTAAGGCCTTGTTGGTGAAAAAAATGCTGTTGTTTGATGCAGAGCTGCACACAAACTCCTCATGCTGCTGCTGCTTGCAGGAAACAGCAAAGTTTTTGGAGGTGGCTGCCCTGGCTGAGAAGCACGTGATCAATGTGTTCATTGGCGGCTCGCGGACGTCATTGTTCTGCAACATCACAACAGTTGGCTCCTTCTGCAGCACGCTATACTTTGGCTACACATGTGGGGCGGGATACAATTGGAGTAAAACACGGGGTTACCTTGATGTGTTGAACCTGTTACAGTAAAAGAAGGGGTTGCCTTGGTGTGTTTTTATAAAACAGGTGAATTAAACCTGTTACAGTAGAAGAAGGGGTGACCTTGGTGTGTTATACCTGTTGCAGTTGAAAGAGGGGTGGCCTTGGTGTGTTTTACCTGTTACGGTAAAAGAAGGGGTGACCTTGGTGTGTTTTGCCTGTTACAGTAGAAGAAGGGGTGACCTTGGTGCGTTTGACCTGTTACAGTAAAACACGGGGTGACCTTGGTGTGTTTTACCTGTTACAGTAGAAGAAGGGGTGACCTTGGTGTGTTTGACCTGTTACAGTAAAAGAAGGGGTGACCTTGGTGTGTGTGACATGCTGCCTCGCAACGACTGCCTGGGAAGAAAGGCACGCTGCAGACATGATTGTCGTCCTACTGCCCTTAGGGTCAGGATTGGATGTTAGGAGGTGTGGAGGCGCATATGGACTTCCTCACCGTCACACACGCCCCTCCCTCAACTTACGCGGGTGTTGAGTGTGAACACACCACGCGTACGCGTAGCTCATTCATTCATTTGCCGTCATGTGTGGTGAGGCACGCCTGGGGTGGGTTCTGGAGGTGGCCACAGCACTCAGCGAAGCCCTGGTTTGAGGATGAAGTTGTGTATAATAGCTCAGATGCCTGGTTTGAAGATGAAGCTCAGATGAAGCTCAGATGCCCCCGGCAGTTGGGTTCCCCAACTGAATCGTGTGTGGAGTTGGAGTTTATAAATTGGAATTCGGGTTCGTAGATGGCTGTTAAGATGAGCATAATATTATTTTGTACCATCTTGTCATTGAAATCTGGTAGCCCTAGTGGTCTTGTGACTCCTGGGGCTCTACCGGGTTTTTGTACTTCGATTTTTTTCGTTGGATTCCATTTGAATGTATGTGTTTTTCGTTGAGTGTGGATTGTTTCAATGACTTTTTCTGACATGGCGTCTGCTGTTTGGTTTGCAGTGCCTGGCGTGAGTGCCCCTTTGTTCTTTTTTAGTTTGTTGTATGAGATTCGTAGTAAATCTTTTGACATTACTAGACTATAAAGGTTCTTATGTTTTCGTGGGGGATTGAATGGGTCTACTTTATTTTCAAAGTGTTGCTTGTTTGATTTGTAAATTCCTTCCAGCGCATTCACCTGAGGTGAATTTTGGAATTGATTGTTTTCGATAAATCCATTGAATAATGAATTTTTTTTGACATATTTTGTCCATTTCACTTTGTCGATTTCTTCCCACGTTCGTGGGGTATTTGTTTGTTGGAAGTTATTCATATTTTTCAACATATTCATTTCTTGTCCCCGTCCACGAGGCAGTGTAGGGTTATTCAGGTAGGTTTTCCACTTGTACGTGGTATTACTTGCTCTTTGAGAAAGACGAGCCTTATGAACAGCATTACTTTGGCTGCTTTCCCTTGAACTGTCAAATCTGGCTTCCTTTCTTTTTTTCAAATGTCATTACAACATTCAGATTTGAAGCCTCTCCTGACATCATTTCCTCTCTTTTGAGGAAACCTTAGTCAGCACTCATGTTTTCACCTTGAGAATATTGTGATTGATAGGAGGCCTTTTCACTTGAAATCTTTGGATTTCATTAATCTTGTCTACACCTCTGAAATAGACCAGTTATACATCAAACCTGTATACTGGGAGGGGAGATATAGGGTGCACATCCCTCAAGATTGTGGGTAGTGAGGCTTAGGTCTAAAATTTCATCCTATTATTTTGATTTTCCATTTTGATTTTGGTTTTGTATCACAATCTGTTCCTTGCCCCAGTCAAGGGGCTTTTCTTCCATGCTATTGTCCCCTAGCCTTTCGGCTTATTGCGATTTTGATTCTTTTATTTTGTATATAAGTCATGTAAGGAAGATGGATTTGGGATCTATTTAGTCCCAGGATCTGATTCTATCAGTTCTGTTCTCAATGCTATGCATGACGCACTTTAATTGTACAACCTAATAAACCACGACCATATTTGTTTAATTTGTCACGTTCAACCTGAATACCATGTGGAGGTCCTTGGAATGTTTCAACGTAAGCAGGAGGAATACGTAAATCTTCTAAACGTAATGCACGAAGGGCTTTGAAACCAAATACGTTACCTACGATTGAAGTGAATAAGTTTGTTACTGAACCTTCTTCAAATAGATCGATAGGGTATGCAGCATATGCAATGTATTGATGAAACTAGATGCCCATCCGTGTGGATGATTTTCTTCTTCAAAGAACATTTCTAACAAGCACCTGTTCCCAAACTGTACGTGATAGTCACCTATCATACAGCTTTCCCCCAAGGGATTCTAATAAATATGAGTTTGCTTTTTGTTATTTTCCAAATTTTGAGTAGATACAATTATGATTTAGGAGTGTGGGCTCCAATACTTTCTTTTTATTTTTTTCCTATCTTTTTTTGTTTTTTTTTTGTTTCCATTTTTTTTATGGTTTGTTGGATTCATTTTTGATTCTTCTTTGGGCATTGATTGCTGCTTCTCTTTTGGCAAGGGCAGTTTTAATGTTTGCTGGCATTGCAGGGTCAGGGTTGTCATCATGAAATTCAGCTGCATAAACTAAATCAGAAGAAGTAAATGTGATTTCTGGATTTTCTTTGACTAAACTTTTTGCGAGAGGTCCTGGCCAGTCATTGATTTGTGCTATAACAATAATCGTGTTTCTCATCGATTTGGCGAGTTGTCGAACTGTGGCTGATTTTCCCATGACATATTAGACTACTTCTCCTAACATGGATAATTGGAAAGTGCTGCCATTGATTTCTTTTTTCATGTTTGGGGTTGATGAGTTGGTACCACCTGATTGGCAGAGGCAAGTTATGTGCTCTGTGCTCATTTTGGGTGGCTCATACCATCTCAGATGGTGACTGGACCCACATGTAACTACTCTCTCCCTAAAGCACCTGCCAGCACTTGACAACCCTGTCGCGCCCCCCGTGCCAGCCAGCGCAATGGCATTGTGAAAGCAGCCATCAGCAGTGCTCCCTTCCTGGGGGATTGCTGGACAGGCCTGCGCGCAGCAGGTGCGGGAGTGGCCAGCACCAAGCAGTATCAGCCGCTGCCAGTCATGCATAAGCGCAGTGCAGGTGTGTCTGCAATCACCACTGTCAACCTTTGATGTTTTGTGCGCTGTGTTTACACGCTCATGTTGTGTGTACTGAAAGCAGCAAGCTGCATGCGGCTAAACACTCCTGCCCCTGCCCCTGTGCTGCTGGTTCTCAGGGACATCCGCAGCCCCAGGCGCTGCAGCAGGCGCCAAGTACAACGACCCTTCCATGTACAGCATGCGCTACACCCTTGCCGGCGAGGCGTCTATGATGAAGGAGCAGCTGGGAGACCGCCTGCCACCCGGCTTCTGGCTGTGCTACATGCAGCGCGCAGGGCGCAGCGCGGCCAGCAACAGCGCTGCCACCTACATCAAGGGCTACCAGGGCGCATACGGCAACCGCCTGTCATATGTGCTCGAGGGCTGCAGAAGCTTCGCGCCCGTCACCTTCAGGCCATCGTTGATGAGCTGGTACGCTGCTGCTGCATGTGACACGCTGAGCATGCACGTACAGAGACTGCAGAGCAGATGTGTTTTTTGATGTTCATATTAGTTGTGTGTTGGGCGAGCCGTCGCGCGATGCCACCTGCCACCTGCACGCTCCGCCACAATGCTGTTGCTGCTGCTGCTGCCGCTGCTGCTGCTGCTGCTGCCGCTGCTGCTATGCTTGCCAGGTCGCCTGCCAAGGCCAACGAAGACGTGCGCGGCAGCCTCTCAGAGTCCCAGCGCGCTTCTCTGCAGCAGGCGGTGGAGCTGGGGCAGCGCTACGCAGCGAACCCAGCCACGGCCGCGATCTCGGAGCATCTCATTGGGTTGGTCAAGCAGGTGCGGGGGGTCACTAAGCGGCTGCTGTGTTTTGGCATGCAGTTTATGAAGGGCTTGTGGGGTTTTGTGCTGCATCCCACAAATTAGGCGAGTCAGCAAGGGTGGTGTGGTTGATGCGCGCCGTGTAATTGGTCTGCAGGGACCCTGCACATACCCCTTTCTTAGTGGACATGCACCTTCCAACCTGCTGCGCCCACCACTTCTGTCAAACGCAGGAGGGATCTTTCGCCGGCATGCTGCGTCGGGTGAGCGGGCCGCTGCTGCACCAGTACGTGGTGCCAGCCTTCACGGCAGGCCCAGACCTAGCCTGGCTGCGCATGACACCAGCAGAGGCACAGGCACACATGGCAAGCCTGCTTGGGTCCATCAAAGCAGCTAGCGTGGCTTTGTTTGGCCAACTGCCTGACCCACCAACAAAGCTCGTGTTGCTGCAGAACACGGTGCGTGGCTTTGGTGGGGGGCATGTAGCTTGCGAGTTGCTGATGTGTGGACTATGTTTGCAAAGGATAGAACAACAAACAGCATGCAAAATCTATTGGCTGGCCATACACAGCAACCAAGCAAACCTGGTTGTCGGAGGCCTACGGCACCGCCGCCACCAGTAAGACACGCCAAGCGCCCTTATTCCAGGAGGTGCCCAGCACCCGGACCAAAATCAGTTGAACTCCATGCCTCTGCATTACACCGCGAGTAGCCTTGGTAATGCCTGCTGGCTGTCATGCTTCAACCAGGCTGCAAGTGGTTTGCAAACTTTGCAAAGTTTCAAAGATTGCAGCGCAGTTGTGAGTCCAATTGGGCCTACGGCAGGCTGCAGCGCTGCAGTGCAACTTGCATGATGTAGCCCCTGTCCAACAACAGCCCCAGGAAGTGCCGCGGCATCGGATGATCCGTTACGTGTTCACGGTCTTGATATGCCGTATTGCTGAGCACGCAAGGATGTCGCGGGTTAGGCTGCCCGGGCAAATTTCACCTTTGTGACTTACACGCACGACCGCCGTGCGCCGTTCCACATATCTCATGGAGGGACATGAAATGACACATGCCCCGGTGTACACCGAGCCATTTGATGATGATGATGATGATGATGATGATGATGATGATGATGATGATGATGATGATGATGATGATGATGATGATGATGATGATGATGATGA
>CADDIJ020002004.1:0-10685 GCA_902809745.2 Tetradesmus lagerheimii | reverse complement strand
ATCAGATCATTCACTGCATCAACATCATCATTCAGAGGCGTAAGGATCGCACGCTCCACAATGTACTGCTGTCGTGCAGCATCACCGCTTTGGCTGTCAATCTCCCCATAGCACAGCATCTATCAATTCCTGCAAAGTGCCCTCTTGCTGCCCTCCGCCACACACGACCTCATCAGGCAGGCGTATGTAATCCTCGCCTACAGCAGCGCATGTGGGATCGGTGCCCTCGCCCACGCGCTGCAGCCAATCTGCAAACTGCTGCTGCTTTGCCGCTGTTGTTGATCACGCTGTGCACGGGCAAACAAATTCTGCACCCAATTGCGGCGAGGGGCGGGGTTTGCTGCAGGAGCTGCGCCTCTGGCACCAACAGCTGCCACAACGACAGCAGCAGCACCGAGTAACATGCCTGCATTGCCTGCTGGACGCGCTTGCTGGGCTGCTGCTGCCGCAGCAGCGCGGGCTGCCGCCTGTTCCTGCAAGCGCCGCTGCATAACCTGCAATGCATTCTGGTAGGCAGACTGCACAGGCTGCGGTGCAGTGAGCATGCTGGCAAGGAACTGTTGCTGCCGCTGCTGAACATTGGGCGGCAGCTGGCCCAATGGGTCCGTGGCAGCACCTGCAGGCAGGCAGGCAGGCAGGCAGGCAACATCATACATGAGTTGATGGAAGACATCAAGCTGAACATCAAACGTCCACAAATTGCTCTCATGGCAACTCCAACATGCCAGCATCGTTTGTTTTGCTTGCTGTGCTGCTGCTGCTGACGTACCTGGTGTGTGAGCTGCTGCTGGCTGAGCTCCATCTGTTGCAGGAGGACTGGCGAGTGGAGCTCCAATTGCAGCGGGGAAACTCCCACTGCAACATCAACAATTGGCAGCAGGAATGGAAGCGTGTAGCGCAGCACACCTTGCCTCACAGTGACGATCACTGCTCTGCAAAAGTTCGAGAACACTGTGAAGACATCAGTGCCCGCACAACATTCATCCCAGCAAATCTCAACTTCCTCGTGTCGATCATCGCGATCTGCTTGCCTCGCAGCGTGCTGCTGCCGCTGCAGAGACGCCCTGCTGTTGGGTGTGGTGGTTGCTGCAGCCGTGGCAGTGATGGCCACCAAGATCACGCTGATCACTGCCCACCACCTCATGTACAACGTGTATGCATCATTCGAGCACCAAAGTCGTTCAGCGCTGTGCTTGGTGGTTACAACTGCGACGCATTGCAGGAACAGCGCTGATCGCAAGGTGCTGCATGTCACAGGTATGCGGTTGAAAAACCTTAGCGATTCGCGACGCTGCACTGCTTGTATCCACCGAGTTCCGCACACGCCCTGGGGTTCAAGGGCCAGGTCCTAAGCCAGGCTTCTGACTGACTGACTGACGGACCGTATTTCTTTTAAGTAACTAGTGGTTACCCGTGGCTCCGCCACTCGCATCTGGCACGGAAGACAGGCATGGAGGTGCATTGTGTTGTTCAGGTGTGTTACATAAGCAAAACGTGGCCAGCGGCTTGTTGCAGCATGTGACATTTGCTGCTACCGCAACCACTGCAGCTGCAGCATGATAGATTATAAATACATGCCAGAGCTCCAACATGATGATGATGATGATGATGCCAGAGCTCCAGGGCCGAGTTCCTCAAGCACACTGTTCCAGTGCCGAGTGTGAAGCTCAAACCCCGATGCCCTGGAACACCTCACAATACACAACATTCTTATCATCATCATCATGTTACACAACATTCTTAGTGAACACACCAGCTGCAATAGCCGCAGTAGCTGCACGGAAGCCCCCAACCACCAACACCTTGAGGGCACTCCAGATGCCAACCCGCGAGAAGGCAACATACAACTGACCATGCGAGAACACAGGGCGAGGCAGGTACACACCTGCTGCCTTGAGGGTCTGCCCCTGCGCCTTGTTGATTGTCATGGCATATGCAACGCGCACTGGAAACTGGCGCCTGCACATATCAAAAGGCATAGCCTGTGCATCAGAGGGCTGCAGGTTCAGGCGTGGCAGCCACACCACTCGGCCCTTTGCAGGGCCTGTGGCCACCTTTGCCTGGATGAAGTTGTCCATGAGTTTCGTGACCACCATGCGTGTGCCATTCGCCAATCCTGCAGACATGTTGCGCAGCAGAATGATAGGGCACCCAACGTGCAAGCGCAGCTTGTGTGGCGGCAAGCCAGACATGCGCAGAGTGTTCAAAAACTCTGGTGGATACAGGTGACCTTGTTGCTCACCGCGCACCACTGAGTCAGCACTGCTGTACACACGGCTCTCAACCTGAACACCGTCAGGCCGGGGTGCACACATCCTTGCTGTCATCAGATCATTCACTGCATCAACATCATCATTCAGAGGCGTAAGGATCGCACGCTCCACAATGTACTGCTGTCGTGCAGCATCACCGCTTTGGCTGTCAATCTCCCCATACACAGCATCTATCAATTCCTGCAAAGTGCCCTCTTGCTGCCCTCCGCCACACACGACCTCATCAGGCAGGCGTATGTGTGGCGCACTTCCCGAGGCCACAGCTTGGCATTGCACTGCTGACATGTGCGACTGAGGCTGCCCACATTATGCGCAGCAGGCGCCTCCAGCGGCTGGGTGAGAGCAGCTTTGTACAGCGGCTTGTTGCTGACACGCTGCTGCTGCCGCTGCTGCCTGTTCTGCTCCCTATCAGCAGCAGCCTCCTGCTCACTGCGGTTGGCACGGTGCTGCTGTTGCTGCTGCCTGTTCTGCTCCCTATCAGCAGCAGCCTCCTGCTCACTGCGGTTGGCACGGTGCTGCTGTTGCTGCTGCCTGTTCTGCTCCCTATCAGCAGCAGCCTCCTGCTCACTGCGGTTGGCACGGTGCTGCTGTTGCTGCTGCCTGTTCTGCTCCCTATCAGCAGCAGCCTCCTGCTCACTGCGGTTGGCACGGTGCTGCTGGTGCTGCTGCCTGTTGCGCTCCCTGTCTGCAGCAGCCTCCTGCTCACTGCGGTTGGCACGCCGTTGTTGCTGCTGTTGGCGCCGGCTGCCACGCTGTGCATCTGCGTTCTGCTGCCGGTTTTGCCGCTGTTGTTGATCACGCTGTGCACGGGCAAACAAATTCTGCACCCAATTGCGGCGAGGGGCGGGGTTTGCTGCAGGAGCTGCGCCACTGGCACCAACAGCTGCCACAACGACAGCAGCAGCACCGAGTAACATGCCTGCATTGCCTGCTGGACGCGCTTGCTGGGCTGCTGCTGCCGCAGCAGCACGGGCTGCCGCCTGTTCCTGCAAGCGCCGCTGCATAACCTGCAATGCATTCTGGTAGGCAGACTGCACAGGCTGCGGTGCAGTGAGCATGCTGGCAAGGAACTGTTGCTGCCGCTGCTGAACATTGGGTGGCAGCTGGCCCAATGGGTCCGTGGCAGCACCTGCAGGCAGGCAGGCAGGCAGGCAGGCAACATCATACATGAGTTGATGGAAGACATCAAGCTGAACATCAAACGTCCACAAATTGCTCTCATGGCAATTCCAACATGCCAGCATCGTTTGTTTTGCTTGCTGTGCTGCTGCTGCTGACGTACCTGGTGTGTGAGCTGATGCTGGCTGAGCTCCATCTGTTGCAGGAGGACTGGCGAGTGGAGCTCCAATTGCAGCGGGGGAAACTCCCACTGCAACATCAACAATTGGCAGCAGGAATGGAAGCGTTTAGCGCAGCACACCTTGCCTCACAGTGACGATCACTGCTCTGCAAAAGTTCGAGAACACTCTGAAGACATCAGTGCCCGCACAACATTCATCCCAGCAAATCTCACCTTCCTCGTGTCGATCATCGCGATCTGCTTGCCTCGCAGCGTGCTGCTGCCGCTGCAGAGACGCCCTGCTGTTGGGTGTGGTGGTTGCTGCAGCCGTGGCAGTGATGGCCAGCAAGATCACGCTGATCACTGCCCACCACCTCAAGTACAACGTGTATGCATCATTCGAGCACCAAAGTCGTTCAGCGCTGTGCTTGGTGGTTACAACTGCGACGCATTGCAGGAACAGCGCTGATCGCAAGGTGCTGCATGTCACAGGTATGCGGTTGAAAAACCTTAGCGATTCGCGACGCTGCACTGCTTGTATCCACCGAGTTCCGCACACGCCCTGGGGTTCAAGGGCCAGGTCCTACGCCAGGCTTCTGACTGACTGACTGACGGACGGTATTTCTTTATAGTAATGGATGGATGGATGAGCGCGTCACATCATCGAATCAGGCCTGTTTACATGCATCTGTATCAATAGGCGCTGCGTCTTGCTGCAAGGCTTATTTGGCAAACTCGCAGTTCGTTGCAGCACCGATACACACAACAACGCCACGCTAGTTACACCACTACAACCGGGATACTTGCGGCCGTTTCGTAAAATTGTCTGATCCTCCACAACTAGATGCAGCAGTAGCCTTGCAGCAGCTCCAGGATGGCTGAACTGGACAATGAGGACGGGCCCAAGGCAATAATTGATGGCGTGGACTTCGAATGCGCCGATGATCTTGTCGCGAAACAGCGCAAAAGGATAAGCATTGAAAAGCGCATGAAGGATGTGCTCAGTCAGGCAGCAGAGAAGGTGTTCAAGTTCTTCAATGTGCAGTTGGACTGGAGCAAGCTCAGGGCTGATGAGAAGTGAGTGTGCTACAGGTCGTTGACCAAAGCCCACGCTGCAACAGCCACTGTTTGCAGCAAGCAACGTCCTTGCACAGCAGCAGCAGCAGTAGCAGGACAGCACCAACCAGCTGCTGCAGCACCAAAGTGTCACCATAGTCTGCTGCAAACAGTGGCCCCATCATTTCAAAGCACCACATCAATCTGTTACTCAACAACTGATGTTGTTGATGCGTCAGCAGCAGCAGAGGGCCCTGCTCACTGCAGCCCCTGCAACATTAGCCATTGGCCTGTGTGCCCGTGCCTGCAGGAAAGGAAGCCCCGTGACAAGCTAGCTGGTTCATGGTTTAGGCGTTCCAACAAGAAGCCACGTGACGATGCGCAGAGTAGTTACAATCCTCCAAAACGCATTTCATGACCCCATCATAACCGTGATTGGCTCAGCTCAGTGGCTGCAATGATCCACGGGAAGTGTGAGACAGGAACCGATGAACCTCAAGCCCGAAGCGGACGAGGCGTCATGAACACATTGACAGAGTTAGATGCACCACCTAAAATGCAACATTTGTGGCTTGTCGAGTGCCGTTAGAGCTTTCGGCAGCAGACTGCTTGCTGCTGCTGCTGCTGCTCTGCATTGGCACCCGCCAACCTCCTTCCAACCTCGTTGCATCCTGCCTGCAGTGTCAGCGTAAAAATCAATGCTCACGTTTGTTGTGCATAGCACTACTCTGTGCGGTGGCAGCATATCTGCCCTAGGCAGCAGCAGGGGGTAGCGCACAAGTATGTCGCCGCTGCGCAGCGAAGCAACGTTGCCAGGGCACACAGGTGCGCGCAGATTAAGTGTAACCAACACAGCACACGTTCAGCAGCGTCAGCTGAGCCTGGCAGTGCATGTCTGGCGTCTGGGAAGCACAGCGCTGCTGTCACACAACGTTGCAGTTCAGGCATGCACTTGAATGCCTCAGCATCTGCCACTACTGCTTCACACAGCCAGATGCTGACACAAGATACCTGCTGTGTTAACTGCTGTGCAGCCTGGGGTACACCAGCAGCAGACGCTACAAGCCGACTGGATGTGGCGGCAGCAGCAGCACGCACAGCCAAGGCAATACCAGTCGTTGCCTCTCTGCTTGAGAAGCAGATCACGCTTCTTGCCCCGAGTCAGCCTACAGTGCTTGCAACAGTAGCTGATATCTTCGACTCTGCTGCTCTTGACGGCTTCAAGCGGCTGTGGCAGCGGTGCAAGCTGACCGGCATTGACTTCTAGCGGCTGCTGTGGCATGGTACAGCAGCTGACTGGGAGCTGTGCACCAAGTCACCAAGTCACCAAGTCACCAAGTGTGACCAAGTCACCAAGTCCTTTGCAGCAGGAGCCAGCATGAACCTGGAGGAGTCGACAATCACACAGCAGGTAAGCCAAGCAGCATTCACATGCATTCATGCAGGGTTCAACAACTGCTTCACAACGTGTCAGCTGGGGGCAGGGGAGCCCCTTTGTGAGCGCATGTGTTGGCTGTGAACAAGGCAAGGCAGCACCCAGCAGCAGGGGAGTTGTGCACTTGGCTCGGTGCTGACACTGCTGCTGCCGACCACTGGTGCTGCTGTTGGCCCCTTCTGAACATGTGTTCTCTATATAAATGGGGGCAACTGCAACACCCAGCAACACAGGAGTTGTGCACTTGGCTCGGTGCTGACACTGCTGCTGCTGCTGCTGCTGTTGCTGCCCTGCGGTGTCACTGCTGCTGAAAGTGGCATGAGGCGGTTACCTGCTGTCTTGTATGCCCTGAATGCATCCACTAGGAGGCGTCCAAACGCAGGTGCCAAAGAGTCAAGTTTGTCTTGTATGCTGTCACTCTCTTCTCCAGGTGGTTGGTTGAATCGCCCCCTAGCCGGTACCATGACCAGTCGGCTTGTGAGAGCTGGGTCCCTCTCCTGAAGGTCCAGCAAGTTAGGCCAGTCGTGCGCACTTGCTGCTATCACAACAGCTGGCTGGTTGTTTCTGCCAGCCGTCAAAAACTTCAGCTTTCCGTAGTTGAGCTGGTGCGCACATGCCGTGCTGTTGGTGCGGCTG
The DNA here is from genome assembly GCA_902809745.2 of Tetradesmus lagerheimii. Classification (NCBI taxonomy): domain Eukaryota; kingdom Viridiplantae; phylum Chlorophyta; class Chlorophyceae; order Sphaeropleales; family Scenedesmaceae; genus Tetradesmus; species Tetradesmus lagerheimii. The sequence goes on along the minus strand of CADDIJ020002004.1, from coordinate 4,006 downwards.
ATCTCAACAAAGCACCGCAGCAGAGGTGCAGTGATCAGCTGCGGCTCACTTGCTTGACTGCTGCTGCCTAGTGCGAGTGCCTGGCCGCTTTGCATGGTGCAGTTGCCTGCTCCCAACACAGACTGCACCCAGGTCAGTAAGGTTGTCTTGGCAGCATTCCCTGGTTTGTCATCATCACCCAAGCTATCTGTCAAACACACCAGCAGCAGTCGTGTGGTGCTAGACAGCGCCCCAAGAAGCGCAACAGCCACTCGCGCTCTGAAGCAACTGGTAAATACGTGCTGAGGACCGGTGTTGCTTCTTGCATGTCCGTTGCACTTACTGCCATCAACTGCTGGTATGTGATGTTGAGAGTTGGTTGGGTTACCATCAGCTTCCGTGGGTAAGGCAGTGGATGGAATTCAAGGGTTTCCGTGTCAAGCCAGCCATGCTTGAACGGCACCCGCTTGTGGCGGACTCTTGACCACATATCCTGCAAAACTTGCATGTTTGGCAGGCTGGGCTGGAGGCATCTCAACAAAGTGTGCGTGAACTGCAGCGAAGTGGACAGTGCATGGCACACATGTGTGCTGAGGAGCCTGCTATGATGTGCGATGAGCCAGTGCGCCATAAACATGCTGGCTTCAGTGGCCTTTTGGTTTAGCACCCACCTACATGTGGAAGATAATGGGAAAGCATACGCTGGCTGATTGATGTGTGAGTCACACACTGCCAACGGAAGGTGTTTCAGTGGCTCTGCCTCTAGCTGTAAGGTTAGGAACCCCCTGTTTGGACCTAACGGAAGGATAATGCAAACATCCAGAATGCTAGGCAGTTGATTGATGTGAGGGGGTCACACACTGACCTCCCAAACGTGAAGGTGAGCCTTCTTACAACTACGGCCTACGTCGAATCGCTATAGAAGACCTTGGTTGCCAAAGGACCCGCCGACAAGGCGTGACACTAGCTGTAAGCGTTTCGTCAATGTCGTTGCCAGCTCATACGCACAAAAGGAGGATCCTTTTGACTTTTCAGGTTTCACATGCTTCCCTGGGCTCCCTCGTGTTAATTGTTCAGCTGTTGGAGCTGGACGGGGCCAAGGCATGGCTGTTTGGGTTAGGCAAAAACATGTCAGTTACACAACTGTAGTGAAGCGTACAGATTATTACATGTGGTTGCGGGTGGCAGCGCCTGGCTTTTGGGTTTTGTATGTTTGTGTTGTGTGCCTCCCACCAGCAACTTCTATTGTTGAGTGGCAGCATGAGAGCAGATGGCTGCAGGTCTTTGCTGACCTGCAAGCTGACGTTCTCACCTACCAAGCCTCAGGCAGCGTCCGTGTTTTTGGTGATTTCAACGCTCGTACTGGTTCGATTGATGAGTCTGGTGCAGGGGCGCAACAGCTGCTGGATGCCATGGGTGTGCCTGCTGGCCCTGTGCAGGGCACTGCAGCTGCTCTGCCGCCCCGCTCTACTTCCGATACAACGCCCGCTTGCGCTTTTGGCAGGCTGTTGATCAACGTTTGTGCTAGTACTGGCCTGACCATCTTGAATGGACGCGCGCCAGGTGAGCAGGTGAGAGGGGTCCCCCCCCCAGCTGAATTTCTTGGGGGTGATGTCGACGGGGGCTGAAAAGTTTTCAATAGCCCTCTCACCCCTCTACCCCTCTCACCTCCCCCCCTCACCTCCTCACTTTCTATCCATTCAATTTATAGTATGTATAACTACCAGTCCCAACCGATGCAGGCCGACACATCATCGGACAGTACGTACTGCGGTGCCGATGTATGCATGTGGTGAGCAGGTGAGAGGGGTCTCCTCAAGCTGTATTTCTTTTGGGTGATGTCCACTGGGGCTGAAAAGTTTTCAACAGCCCTCTCACCCCTCTACCCCTCTCACCCCTCTACCCCCCTCACCTCCTCACTTTCTATCCCTTCTCCAACCAGCCAAGCCGCCACATGTGTACTTGTGTATGTCTACAAGTGTCACATAGATCAAAACGAGACAAGGACCGTGCCCCTCACCTCGTCCCTTCATTAGATCACAGCACAACAAAGCTGTTAGCTTATATGTGATACTTCCTTTCAGCTTTTGCAGATAGTATGGGCGTTGCCACGTACCGAAGACATCGAGCCTGCTTACTAGTGATACCTGCCTTCAGCCCCTACCCAGCCATATTCAGGTCACAAACTAACTGTATCTTAGTCTGCGAGACGGCAAGACATACGGTAAAACTAATATCTGCTATAGAAGATCACAAACGTTTCCGAACTGAGAATAGCGAAAGGTTCCAAAAACTCTCGTGCGGGCCACTTTGCAGCTTGAGTTTTAGCTGCCACCTGCGAGGAAAACATACATGAGCCGCCGAGACGCAATTCTTTTATTGCTAAAACCGTTGTCAAGATGCCGTTTGGAGGAGCGTTGCTGGATGTTGCTCTGTCCGGGCCAGGATGACCACAGAGGCACAGCAGCACATAACAGCATGCAAACAAGCAGGTTTCTTATCAACTGTGCACTGCTGTCCGCTCTCAGTGACAAGCCAACAAACAGTACTCAAAAAGGATGTGGCGTAGTTTTACAGTCACACAGGGCCTGCATTGAATGCCCCTAACTGGGCTAGGTGCTGCTGTGCACAGCCAGGTATCCTCCAAAGTTGTCCTGCCACAGCTCATTGCACAGCTAGCTGCAGTCACAAGGTACATCATGCAAGGAGCCCACACCCATCTCATGCTACTGCTCAAAACTCATGTCTCAGCTATAGCTTAGCTAAGTCTCAACTGCACACAGCCCAGCCTGCACCTCCAACAACCACTCTGCCTCCACTTTAGTCAATGTCTCCAGCGCCTCGCTGCTGCTGTCAGAGGGCTGCAGAACATGCAGAATGCTGCTGATCTTGTTACTGCACAGCTCCTGAGATCTTCGCTGAAGCTGCAGGGGCTGGGCAAGGTCGCGCGCAGCATTCTGATAGAATCTGCCAAACATGGAGTTGCCTTCAAAGCGGTCCACGCGGAATAGCCAAACCAGGTGGGTGTTGCTGCTGCTGCTGCTGCTGCCAGCAGATCCATCTGCACCCTCAGCAGCAGCTGCTGCCAATTTGAAGCTGGCTGGGTCTCGCATGTTCTTCTTGCTGCACTCTACCCCCATGAACACGTGATCGCCCAGCTGCACCCAGCACCCATCCCCAGCCACATCCTCATCAAGCCACACGCCCGGCCGGCCATCAGAACATACAGGGGGAGGCTTCTGCACCTTTTTTTGTTGTTGTCCGACTCTGTTGCTGCTGCTGCTGCTGCCATGGCAGTGCCATGCTTGCGCTTCTTGCCTGTGCTGGTACGTGTTGCGCTTGCTGGTACAGTAAGCGCCCTGATATTGCTTGTGAGGGCCTCGAGGACACCTGCAGGCACTGAAGCACCCTGACGTACTGCCGCGTACAACTGCTTCAGCCCTTGCTTGATGGCTGCAGCCACAGCTGGGTCTGCTGCAGCCCTCAGCAAAGGCACCACGGCAGCTACTGCAGCAGCATTTGCAGCATCAGCCTCGCTGCTCATGGCCATTGAAAGGTCTGACACTGCGTCCAGCGCTGCAGTGGTCATGCTGCTGCTGCTGCTGATGTTGCTTGGCGCAACAGGATGCACTGCCCCTGCTGCCTCTAGCAGCACTGGCGCTGGCGCTGCTGGCTGCTGCTGCGGCTGCTGCAGTGCAGTGATTGCAACTTCAGCTGTGCTTGCAGCAGCACGCTGCTGTGGCCTTGCGCCATCCAGCTGCAGGGCGCCTGCAAACATGCAAGGGCGGCAGAAACATGCATTATTATGTGGGTGCATTACACAATCAAGTATGCTACGCAGCGCCCCCAAGCCTCCTAAAAAGTATTGTCTGTCCATAGACCCTGGCACGCAGAATGCTAGCGTGTGCGCTTTTGACAGCACCACCCAAACCATCGTCTACTGGAATCGACACAAACTGCTTGATGTACATGAGCAGGTGATCCGTAGCACAGATCAGGTGAAGCGCTATCTGGACACAATCACAGA
>CADDIJ020002001.1:0-57598 GCA_902809745.2 Tetradesmus lagerheimii | reverse complement strand
AATTTTATTTCCGTCGTATATAGTTGCTCACATGCTCCTAGAAATATTTCAGACCACCACCGTGAACACCAAGCAAAAACAAGACACGTATGGCATGCAGCTCGACGACAATCGCTGCGGCAATCAGACCAGGTCCGATGCTTCGGTGCTGGTCTGGAGAGTTTTATTTCCGTCGTATATAGTTGCTCACATGCTCCTAGAAATATTTCAGACCACCACCGTGAACACCAAGCAAAAACAAGACACGTATGGCATGCGGCTCCACGACAATCGCTGCGACAATCGGACCAGGTCCGATGCTTCGGTGCTCGTCTGGAGAGTTTTATTTCCGTCGTTTATAGTTGCTCGCATGCTTCTGGTAATATATCAGACTACCACTGTGAACACGAAGCAAAAAACACTTTCGCGGATTTTTTTCGAGGTAGTGTTTCGGCTTGCTTGGTCACTGACCTGAGGTCAATGTTTTTTTTGGAAAGTAGTGTTACATTGACTTGAATAAGCAATCCGGAACCCTACTTCAAAACATTTCCAACAGGGAATGGGGCCGTTTTTGGTTGCCTACATGCTCCTAGAAATATTTCATACCACCAGTTTGAACACCAACTTGGTGTTTGCTGGAAGCAGAAACAAGACATGCATCCGTAAGGAACGAACAGAGAAAGACATCTCGGACCCAAAACGCATCCAGATCACCTTATCCACCGACCATCACAACACATCGCTGACCGTGGTCCATCTTCTCAACCCTCACATCATCATTCCATGCCCATTTCACTGAAGAAATCTATAGTCTCCTTCAGCGCATCTATGAACAAGTCCACTTCCTGAACAGTGTTGTATATATAGCAGCTAGCGCGTGCACTTGCTGGAATGCCTAAGTGTCTGTGCAGCGGTTGTGTGCAGTGGTGGCCTGACCTCACTGCCACACCAGCAGTGTCTAACAAGGTTGACACGTCGGTGGCATGCAGCCCGCCTACATTGAAGGACGCTAGCGACGCACGGCCCCGCTTAACACTGGGTGGTGGGCCATAGATGGTGACCTTGTCTAGTGCTGCTAGGCGCTCATAGAGGTAGCCCCCAATCTCCTCCTCGTACGCGTGCACCTTGTCCATGCCCACAGCGCTGAGGTAGTCGCAGGCTGCGCCTAGGCCGATGGCTTCAGCTATCGATGGTGTGCCGGCCTCAAAGCGCGCTGGTGGTGCTGCGTACGTCGAGTGGTCCAGGAACACGTCTTGGATCATCTCGCCGCCACCCATCCACGGCGGCATCGTCTCCAGCAGCTCATACCTGAGGGAAGGGCAGCAGAAAGGGAAGCAGGGGTCAGCAAGAGCAGGCCGCAGGGTATGAACTAGCTGCCACAAGTGCGATGACGCCCTACGTGCGCAGCATACTGATAGGCAGCCAGAATGCTGGCACAACAACAAGAAGGTGGCATACAATTTCACTCTGCAGGAGACTTGATCCTGAAAGGAGGCAAGCTTTACTTCTGTTGCATGCTTCAAACACCTGTTGCATGCTACATGCGTGTTCTGTCGCTGTCAGCCGCTGTCAGCCGCGTCCGTCATTGCACCACCCTCGCGCCATGGCGTGTGCCTCACTTGCCCCACAGGAAGCCGATGCCTGTTGGCGCCATGGCCTTGTGCCCTGACGCCACAATCCAGTCCACGCCCAGCGCCTGCACATCTATGGGCATGTGCGGCACTGATTGGCAAGCGTCCAGCAGCACGCGCGCTCCAACTGAGCGAGCAGCGGCCACAACTGCCTCCACGTCTAGCACGGCGCCCAGCATGTTGCTCACATGCACCAGGCTGATCAGCTTGGTGGACGGCATGACCAGCTCGCGCAGGTGCTGCACATGAAGAGACGGGAGCAGATGTAACAGTAATCGGTCAGCGCAGCGTCATGTTGACACAGTAACACTGCGTCCATGACAGAAGACACACAACGAAAGAGAACCTGTCCAGGTACACCATGCATCAACCTAGTCATCATGCTTGCAACAGCTGCCCTAGCTAAGTGCGTAACAAATGCACAAACACAAAGCTGCTTCTGCATGACCGTTGCTTCTGCATCAAGGCTGTACCAAACTCAGAACACAAACTGCTACTTTTTTCAGTGCTGCGGTTGCTCAACAAAGCTGCCTCTGTCTCTCCCTTGTGACCACAAAGCTCCTTAGCAATATCCAACTGCTGCTGATGCCGCAACTGAGCCAACCGTTACTGCTTCTACTCCCAATCTGCCTGCCTGCGTGCCTCACCCTCCCCGTTCCCCACCCCACCCCACCCCCACCCATCCACCCACCCCACCACCAGCCGTGCCGCACCTGCATGTCCAGCTCCTGCGTATCTGTCAGCCGCACATGCTTCAGCACAGCGCCTGTTTTCTGCGCCACCAGCTGCCACGGCACCAGGTTGCTGTGGTGCTCAGCCACTGACAGAATGACCTGCAGGCAGGGAAGCAGCGCAACATGCAGGGCAGCACGCGGCATTGGTAAGATCCCAGCAAGTCATATCATTGCTTGGTTGGCTTTTGGTGCTTTTGCATCCATCATGGCAGAGCAGCTGCCAGCACAGCCTCGCCATGCAGCCTGCACTTGCACAATGCTGGCTGGCCAGGCTCGTCACATAGCAGCTGCCCGGCAGCCACATGCACAAGCTGCACGATGCCCTCACCCGGCCAACCACAGTTCAAGTACAGACATAGCACATTGCAAGCATGTATATGGAGCCTGCTGTGCAACCTGCATGCTTCGCCTGGCCAGCTACTGCTCCTTGTCTGCTTGTACAGCTGACGCGGTTGAGGACAATGTGAAGTGCAACTGAAACTCTGGATAGCCAGAACAAAGCAACATGCATGCCATCAACTTGCCAGCACAATCACTGCTGCTGCTACACCTTGCCACTTTTGGCCGGTGATCTGCTGTAGCTGTCTTATGCAGCAAGCTTATAGGTGGAACACCGCACAGGCCTGCCACAACTCTGCTGTTCAATTCTGCTGTTGCACCGCCAGCCAGCCGCACCTCATCCCCTGGCCTGAGGTTGTCCACGCCCCAGGTCATGGCCACCAGGTTGATGGCCTCACTGGCGTTGCGCGTGAACACAATCTCCCTGTCGCTCGCTGCGTTCACAAAGCGCGCCACCTTGCCTCGCGCCTCCTCGTATGCTGTGGTGGCCTTGGCGCTGAGGTGGTGCACGCCCCTGTGCACGTTGCTGTTGTACTCGCGGTAGTAGGCGTCCATGGCCTGGATGACTGCCAGCGGCTTCTGGCTGGTTGCTGCGTTGTCCAGGTACACCAGCGGCCGCCCGTTGATCATCTGGTCCAGGATGGGCACATCCTTGCGGATGGCTGCACCCAGGCCAGACACGCTGCTGCTGGGTGCCTCCACCACTGACTGCTCATGTGAATGTGCGCATGCCAAACGCACGGCAGTGCATGCATGCAGCAGACGGAGCAGCAGCAGCAGCAGCACAGAGCAGTAGCAGCAGAGCTCGTCATGAACAATGCAAGGCAGTGCATGCAATAGCCTGGCAGCAAGTGGGAGCAACGTGACTGACATTTACCACCAGAACGCAGTAAGCACATGCAAGAACACGACAACTCAGGGCATGGCGATGGAACGTGGTAGGCTTGTGCATGAGGCTCAGGCTGCCTACTGCTGTACGTACCGCTGCACGCCTGCGCCATGAGCGAGTGCTGAATTGTGTTGGTGGCGCAAAACTGCAGCTAGGGGGCCCTAGAGCACCCCTGATCGTGTCCATGACTGGCGCCAAGTGCGAACTGGGAAGAGATGTGAAAGTGAGATGACCGCCTTTGTACACAAACAGCAATTGTTGGCGTCAAGAACGTTTTACAGAACTGAAATTTTATTTGCATGAAGGATCATGTTGTGCTACGGTGCTTGACGGGCGAATGCATAACACCAGCTGCTTTGTTACAGGGGTTTCAGAGACACCGGACTTACAAGAGCATGAAAAACTGTAGACATTGCTCATTACTGCTGAGTTCAGCTGGATACGAATCATGAGCTGCCGAAACGACTACCAGCGTCATCTGTACTGACACGCATAAGCTGCAGCCCAACTCAATTTCCGAATATGGCCATTAAACAGTTGATATAATACCATACAATTGTTCCATTATGAACGTGGCGGTGGAGGAGCTGGCTGTGCTGCAGCAGCAGCAGGTGGGTGGCAGCAGCAGCAGCAGCAGCAGCAACAACAGCAACAATCAGGCTGCACAGCTTCAACTGCTGCACCGTTAGCTGCACAAAGAGGAAATGTGCGTTTGCCTTACAAGGAGTTGCAGCCATTGTAATAATACCTGTCGTTCACCGCATTGCTGCGGCCTTGCTGATGCACACCTCATCAGGCCCGCATCCGCAACATGTGCATCATGGCGCACGTTGACCACGGCAAGACGACGCTGTCCGACCACCTGATAGCCTCCAACGGGCTCATCCACCCCAAGATGGTGGGCGAGCTGCGCTACCTGGACAGCAGGGACGACGAGCAGGCGCGCGGCATTACCATGAAGAGCAGCAGCATCAGCCTGCTCTACGTGCCAGGGGCAGCCCAGCGGCCAGAGGTGAGGCCAGCAGCAGCTGCTGCTAGAGTGGTGGCAGGAGGGCAGCAGCAGCTGCTAGAGTGGTGGCAGGCGGGCAGCAGCTGCTGCTCGAGTGGTGGCAGGCGGGCAGCAGCTGACTGCTACAGCAGCTGTGACGCCCCTTGGTCCAGCGTGCTATCATTGTGTGTCAGGCTGTAGGGCTCGTCAGCCACGCTCTTGGTGCCACGCCAACATGTGCAGGCCTGATAGCCTGGGCCAGTACCCTTTGTTGTGCAGCAGCAGCAGCATAAGCACACCAGCTCTGACTTGTCATATAATGCACAGCGTGGTACCAGCTGCCGCCGCGCCAGCAGAGCTGGTTTCACCTGCTGTCTGAGCAGTGCCTGCACCTGGCTCCCCGCACTGCTGCTGTCAGGGCCCGCGCTCTGTATCGCATGCTGAGAAGCTGTCGAGTGGCTTCCTGGTCAACCTCATCGACAGCCCGGGCCACGTGGACTTCTGCAGCGAGGTGTCCACTGCTGCGCGGCTGTCTGACGGCGCTCTGGTGGTGGTGGACGCAGTGGAGGGCGTCTGCATCCAGACGCATGCCGTGCTGCGCCAGGCCTGGGAGGAGAAGGTGCGGGGCGGGGAGGAGCAGGGCGCAGGCAGGTGGTATGCGCCAGGACTGCGGGTGCTGGTGCAAAGGCTGCAGAAGCATCATGCAAGAGGCAGCAAGCAGTTCGCTTGTTCTGCAGGGTTGCGAGACTGTTGCAGAACGGCGGCTTGGTCTAGCAGCTGCAATGGTGGTGGGTGTACCTGCTGTGACGTGTTGCGAGGTCTGCTGCAGCTACCGCCTAGTTTGTTCTCTTTCCGCTGTGCCCTGCGACACCTGCATGCAGCGCTTACAGCGGGCCACTGACACAACACAACCACCACATGCCGCGTGCTGGGCTGCAGGTGAAGCCGTGCCTGTTCATCAACAAGATGGACCGGCTCATCCTGGAGCTGCGGCTGCCCCCCGAGGAGGCCGCCTCGCGCATCAACGCCATCGTGGCACACTCCAACATGATCTGGAGCGCCTTTGACAGCGAGCACTTCATGCGTGAAGCGGACGCAGTGCTGGCGGCAGAGCAGCAGCAGCAACAGCAGCTGCAGCAGGCGCGAGACGACGCAAGCGGGTATGCACCAGCAGGGTCGCATAAACACTGCAGCACACCTAATATATCAACATGTTGCCGGATCGGTGATCAGTTCTTGGTAGCGCTCGTTGTCGCTGCACCTACCCCACACTCCCTCTGCCCCTCCTGCTTCACGCATATCCCCCTTGCAGTGAGTCTGGTGAGGGGCCTGCTGGCCCCGAGCAGGACGAGGAGGATGTGTTCCAGCCCTCCAAGGGCAACGTGGCCTTTGGCAGCGCTGGTGACGGCTGGGCGTTCAGGCTGGACCAGTTTGCAGACATGTACAGCGCCAAGCTGGGCGCCAAGCCTGCAGCGCTGGCCGCTGCGCTGTGGGGCGACTGGGCCTACCTGCCCAAGGAGAAGCGAGTGGTGCGCGCCAGGAGCAGGGGCGGCGCGGGTGGCCGCAAGACGATGTTTGTGACATTTGCGCTGGAGCCCGTGTGGAAGGCCTACAGCGTGTGTGACGGAGAGGATGCAAAGGTGGGCAGATGGCGGCGTGTGTTGCGTTCGCAGCAGTTTTGCCTATTGTATGCGGCTGGCTTTTCATAGCAACTGCCTAAGCAGCTGCACCATTGTTGCTGTGCTACCTGGTGCCATTCGCCTGCCCGGTGCTGATATATCAAACTGCACTGACCTTCTACCGCTGGTCCTGCCAGGCTGTGCTGGGCCCCATCGTGACCAGCAGGGGCCTGAGCCCGCATGTGCCTGCCAAGCTGTTGGAGGGCGGCGACCCTCGCGCTGCGCTCAAGGCGGTGCTGCGCGCCTGGCTGCCGCTGTCTGAAGCAGTGCTTGGCATGACTGTGGCCCACCTGCCCAGCCCAGCAACAGCAGCCCCGCTGCGCCTGCCTCACCTGCTGGACGGGGGCAGCAACACGGCACTGCTGGGGGTGGCTGGCAGCGGCAGCACAGGCCACGACCTGGTGGCTGACGCACACCACGCAGCAGAGCAGCAGCAGCTGGATGAGGCCACATTGGCAGAGGTGCAGCAGCAGCTGGATCGGACGTACAGCCACCTGTGTGCGTCCTCGTCTGCAGCTGACGCGCCGCTGGTCGTGTTTGTGTCCAAGATGGTGTCAGTGCCCGCCAACCTGCTGCCACGTGCACCTGGGGAGTCCTCCGCTGTGGGTGCAGGCAACGCAGCGGGGGAGGTGTTCCTGGCGTTTGGGCGCGTGTTCAGCGGCGTGGCACGTGAGGGGGCGCGCGTGCACGTGCTGTCGAGCGCGTATGACCCCCGGCTGCCTGGCCAGCAGCGGCAGACTGCAGTGCTGCGGGGGCTGTACCTCATGATGGGACGGTGAGGCGGCTGGCTGGCTTGGAGGGTGGAGCAGCCTTGTCACTGGGGCTGGCTATTACGGTGGTGCTTACGACATATGCTGTGTGGGTTCTGCTGTTGTACAATGAGGTTGCTACTTTATTCATTTGCAGCGTCATTGCTCCTGTGCTAACAGTGAGGCGTTTGCCTATTGGTAACCGTCGCTTTTGACTGTCCTGTCGTGTCGTGCCGCAGGGCGCTGGAGCGGCTTCCCTCCGTGCCTGCTGGCAACGTGTGCGCCATTGCCGGGCTGGAGACGTCCATCCTGAAGAGCGCCACGCTGGCTGGCAGCCCTGCTGCGCTGCCGCTGGCGCCCATGACCTTCCAGGCTGCACCCATCGTGCGCGTGGCGCTGGAGCCGAGTGCGCCTGGCGACATGGCGGCACTGGCGCAGGGGCTCAAGCTGCTCAACAGGTGCGCTGAGGGGGCGCATCTCCACACGTTTTGTGGCATTTGATCATGCTGGGATGCTAGTTGCTAGATGCGGGACAGCTTGGTAGTCAGCAAGCGTCGAGACGGTGTCTTCGAGTAAGCTATATTACTATGGAGCTTGCGTGTCTTGGATCTGGAAGCAGCACCCTGGCACAGCAAGTGAATGGCCGCAACCCATCTGTGCATGACGGCTGCTGCTGCTGCTGCTGCTGTTGCAGGGCTGACCCGTTTGTTGAGGTTGGTCTGAGTGAGAAGGGTGAGCACCTGCTGGGTGCTGCTGGCGAGGTGCACCTGGAGACGGTCGTCAAGGACCTGCGCGAGCGCTTCGCACGCGTCGACTTCCAGGTGCGCTCAAAACTGGGGGCAAGCTGCAGCAGGGTGGGAGACGCTGCAGGCCAGTCTACTAGTTTACCAGGTACCTGTGCAAATGCAGGGGCTTGCAGTCAGCCATGGCTGGCACACCTCGGCGTGGCTGCCTGGCTCGACCCTTGTGTGTCGTTCGCGCTGCTGCAGTTGTCCAATTATCGGCATGTGCACAGCCCAACCGTAGGCTTGTGTTTGCTTCCTGTTGTTGCTGCGCCAGGTGTCACCGCCGCTGGTGGCGTTCAAGGAGTCTGTGCTGTCAGGCGGTGAGGCGCACGAGGGCGTGGTGATCAAGCCAGCGAAGGTGGTGGAGGCAGCAACACCCAGCGGCTGCTGCGTGGTGCGCGTCAAGGCGCATGCACTGCCAAACGCCACAGCTGCACTGCTGGACGAACACGCGCACCTGCTGCGGGAGCTAGTAGAGCACCACGGCAGCAGGCAGCAGCAGCAGCAGCTGCAGCAGGGCAAGCAGGCAGCAGCTGCAGCAGCAAGCTGGCGGCACCAGCGGCGCAGCATAGATGGCAATGACGGCAGCAGAGAGGTGTCCAAGTTCAGGGAGGCATACGACAGCAGTTTAGAGACAGCCACCAACAAGCAGCTGCCTCGCCTGTTAGAGCGTGCTTGGCTGCTGGGGCCACGCAACGTGGGGCCCAACGTAGCGCTGTGCAGCCCTTCAGCCTGCAGCAGCAGCAGCAGTAACAGCAGTACCAGCAGCTTGTTTGATGTGCCTGCTGCCCAGGTAGTAAAAACTTCCAGCAAGCACAACCCAGCAGCAGCCAAGTCAGCAGCAACAGGCAGTATACCAGATGCAAAGCACCAGCATGAGCAGCAGCATTCATCTACAGTCAATGGAGTAGCATCTAGCCATGAGCATATGGGGTCAGCAGCGCAGGATGCAGCAGCTGACGCTGCAGAGGCAGCGCACCAGCTAGATGTACCTTTTGGCCGGCCCAGTGCTGCAGCCATGCTTGCGCGGCAAGCTGCAGCTGGCTGGGACTCACAGCAGCCGCCAGACAGCAGCAAAGGCTGCGCTGCTGCTGCTGCCGCTGCCGCTGCTGCTGGTCTGTCTGAGCTGTGGCCGCACATCACCAGCAGCGTAGAGTCTGGGGCCACAGCTGGCTTCCAGCTTGCTGCTGGTGCTGGCCCGCTGTGTGACGAGGCGATGTGGGGCGTGGTGTTTGAGCTGGAGGTGCGGCTGCTGCTGCCAGGCACTGCTGCTGCTGCTGCTGCTGGTGGTGGCAGTGTGGGTGAGCTGGACCTGGCTGAGGCTGTGTACGGACCCTTCTCAGGACAGGTGCGCGAAGTGCAGGATGATAGATTGCATGGAGTTTTGAGGGGTGGGGTCGTTGCTCGGGGGTCGTGTATCGGGTGGACGAGGAGAGGAGGGTGTACCTGGGGGGTGGATGCTGCATGGATGCTGCCTCACGTCATCAGCTCGACCGGGAACTGCAGTAGTGCCTTTTGCAGGATGCCTCTGTCAAGGCTTGGTGGGCACTGTTTGCTTCACTGGTGAGCAGGCCACTGATTCACTGATGAGCAGGCCACTGATTCACTGGTCAGTTGTGCAGTCACCTGACTGACTGGAACAGTGCTGACGTGTGCACACTGCTGCTGCCACTGCTGCGCCTTGCTGGCCTGCCAGGTGATGGGTGCTGTGGCGGCTGCCTGCAGGCGTGCAGTGCTGGACGCCGACCCCCGCCTGGTTGAGGCGCTGTACCTGTGCCAGGTGCAGGCCAGCGCTGAGGCACTGAGCGGGGTGTATGCAGTGCTGGGCAGGAGGCGTGCACGCATCTTGGCGGTGAGGCGCGCCGCACCATAGCGCTGCTGCTGCACTAGATCATTTGACATCGTGATGCTGCCGTGTGGAGGGCAGTGGTCAAGGCACAGCAGACCATATGGCTGGATGCCTGTGTGAGCGTGTAGCATGAGTGCTTGATGTATGTGGGTATCATGTATGCCAACACTGCAAGGACAACCCCAGCCTAGTGTGCTCTGGACTTACTGTACGCACCTGCGTCTCGCTCACCCCTGCTCACCCGCAGGAGGAGATGCGTGAGGGCAGCGGCATGTTTGTGGTGCACGCGTACCTGCCCGTGGAGGCGTCATTCGGGCTGGCTGATGAGATGCGGCGGCGCAGCAGCGGCGCAGCCAGCACCAGCCTGCTGCTCAGCCACTGGGAGCGGCTGCAGGTGAGGCGCGCTGCGGCAGCATCATGCCTGCCCATGACTGTGTGGAGTTGCTACGCAGACATCTACGTGCTTCATGTATCTTGCCCACAGACAATGCCAGCACACACAATTACTGCGCGTGTGCTGAGCCGAGTGGGTGCTGTGCACAAGCCGTACGCGCGCTGACTAACCAGCAGCACTATGAACACTGCTTGCTGCTTCACAAGCTGTCACACCCATACAGCATCCTCAGCTTGGTCCCGTTCTCACGCAGTCCCCTGTGGCTGCTGCGCCTGCTCATCATCATCAGACTACCCATTCAAGCCATAGCATCAACACCATCGCATCAACGTTGCTGCGCCTGCTGTGCTGTGCCCCTCCCCCCCCTAGGTGGACCCCTTCTTTGTGCCCACCACTGAGGAGGAGCTGGAGGAGTACGGCACTGAGGCGGGCGGCCCAGCCAACCTGGCGCGGCGCCTCATCGATGCTGTGCGGCGGCGCAAGGGCCTGCCTGTTGAGGAGAAGGTAGTGGCCAAGGCCACCAAGCAGCGCACACTCAAGCGCAACGTATAAACAAGCACATGTGGCGGGCACGGACGGCAGTACTGCTAGTGTAGCGGCCGAGTTCCTGCATACTGTATGCTTCGCCAAGCAGCAGCTTGCTTTGCAGGGCAGCATTTCCGTTGGCCCCGCATTGGAGGGTACCTCAGGAACGTGTGTTCTATGATGTTTGAGGATCGTCAGCAGCTCTGCTGAGCATTTGTCAGCATGCCATAGCGCTGCTGTGTGGCTTGGTTACGTTTGCAGACCAATGTTTGAGTGTGTTTGGGTGTGGTGGAGGTTAGAGGTCTGAGGTTCTGGCATTCAGGACGTGTCTAGCCGCCAATGATCCACCTGGTAACAACTAGCTGTGCTGAGCATCATGGCATACCTTCTGGCTTCCGTGCTAGCAGCAGTGCACATTGGAACATTCTACAAAGGAATAATTGGCATCATTAGCACCCAATCAGTGACACATGTCACGTCACGCACCACTGGCGGGTTTAGCCAAGAACTGGGTGAGCTCAAGGCCAAAATTTACCCCTTGATACATGCTAACTTCTTTACACGTCGCGTCAGTCACTATTTAGACCGTTTAATTACTGGCACAAGTAGGCCCAGCGAGGTTTGCTGGACTGCCAGTGATCACACTTTGACGTCAGCCTCTGACAGTGGCTCAGCTTCGTGATGTCAGCCTGCCAGGCTGACGTGGCACGTTGGGCCAACGCAGAGCGGAGGTCTGCACTCTCAGCAGTAAACTCCGGACTTCTTGTTACACACTTTCACCATGCGCACCACTGCGTGTGGGTGTGCGCTGCACGATGTTTGTGATGTGTTGCCATGCTTGGCAACACACAACCTATGGCTGCCGTACATGTTGCAAGCTGTTGTGAGGCTCCTGTAGCTTCCCAACACCAGACAGACTCACTTTCCCAGGCAAGGCAGGCTGCAACGGCTCCCACCTGCCACTTATCCACAAGCAACTGCTTGGGTCCAACAATGCCATTCCAACAAAAGATCATGCTGCTCCAGCCTGTACCAGAGATGCGAGTGCTGAATGTGTGATGCTGTGATGGCTTCTGTGCATTGTGAACGAAGGGCTGCCCAGCACTTTTGCACTGCTTTAGATCACAATGACGGCACCCACACCCTATGTTGGGAGCACTTGTCATGCAGCTGCCGCTCCAATAACACCTGCCAGCTGTGCATGCCTCCAAGGTGCATACCACATCCCAGCTGCTGCTGCTGTCTGCTCAGACGCCCACCAGCAGCTGCCCTGCTGTGGGGTTGGGGTAGAAGATGCCAAACAGCACACCCAGCACAGCCCCACAGCACACCTGCAATCCAGCAGCACGGCAGCAGCACAGCCACAACATCTTAGTCAGCGCCAGCTTTGCCGCACGCATATGCTCAGGATGTGCGCTTGCCAGGCGGCGGCTTTGCATTGAAGGACCAAGAGTAGACAACGAGCCACTGTTTGGGTAACAGCCCATGGGTGAGCTTATGCACTGCAAACGCCAGTATGCTGCAACTCTGCCCTTGCTGCAACTCTGCCCTTGAGTCCCATCACAAGGCGTAGCTGCAGCACTTTACAGAGCATGCAGCGCGTGCACCGCCAAGGCTGCCGTCACCGGACGTGTCCCCCTCCCGTCCCCGTGTCCCTGGGCCTCACCTGCAGTGGCGTGTGTCCCAGCACCTCCTTGAGCTTCACGTCGCTCACTGGGTGGCCGTCAAGCAGCTCGCCAATGACCTGGTTCAGCACCTCAGCCTGCTTGCCTGCAGCAGCAGCAGCACACATAGAAAGCATCACAGCAGCCAGCGGTTCTGCAGCAGTACTTGAAATTGATAGCTGCAAGAATCAAGCTGGACAACCACGCTGGCTGCGGCACTGCTTGTGCAGGTACTTACTTCTGCAGGCATCACTTGCAGGATGGTATGCTATACTGCTGAGCCCTGTGCATACTACTGCCAGCGGTGTGGCAGCCGCATCTTGCCGCTGCCGGGCCCCCACCTGCATGTCGCCGCACACCAGCTGCGTCGTACATCACAATGGAGCTCAGCGCCACTGCCAGCGCAAAAGCACTGCTGCCCACACCATGCTGGTACGCAATGCCCGTGGTCACGCCCTGCAGCACATGGCACAGCAAAGGCCAGCAACGAGATGAGCAGGGAAGCCAGCAACGCAAAGATAGGTGGCATAGCTGCAGCGTGTGCTTTGCATGCAGGCCATGTGCTGTGCAGACTCGGTCATCTCTCGGTGGAGTTTCCTTGCACATCACCACCGCAGTGCACAACCTCAAACAGCCTGCACTAAGCCAGCGGCAAGCAAGGCTGTCAAACCAGCGCCACGTACCACGGTATGCAGGAGGCATCACAGTAAGCGCTAGCTGCTGCTGGTGCTGGTGCTGCTGCTGCTGCTAGCTGCCTCGCTCACCGCCACCAGTGCCGAGTGTGACGATGGCATGCCTCCAGAGGCCACAATGGCTTTCAGGTCCCAGACGCCCTTCTTTATCCGGTGTGTGAAGATCTGCAGGCCGGCCAGCCAGAAATCCACACAAACAAGTCAGTTACGCAACGGGTCAACCTGCCACACACGAAGGATTGCTGGCTCAAGTGCCAAGCTCTGGCCCCATGTGCTGATGTCTGCAAGGTGATGCCACCAGAAGCCCGCCAGCTGGATCTGTATGTTGCTGCTGCTGCTGCTGCATGTGTGGCGGCCCACCTTGAGTGTCTGCGCGCAGAACCATGCCCAGAAGCCTGCCAGGAAGACTCTGTTGGTGAACAGGTCTGCAAAGCCTCCCCCAGGCAGCGCAGGCATCACAGCCATAGCAGCCGCGGCTTGCACACCATCACCCCTGCAGTGACGTCATATGATGGGTGTGAGTGGCCAAAGCACAGCATGCCAGGCCACAACAACAAGCAGTGCAGAATGATGTCCTGCAGCAAATGTGCGACTCACCCCAGCAGCAGCTGCTGCAGCCTGTGCCGCTTGCACCATTGTCCCAATTGGCGTAACTGCCATCGAAGCTTCGTTAAAAGGACAGCTGCAGCTACTCTCTGCACGGTCTGCACCGTCTGCTGCGTGTTTACTGAATCCTGCAGGGGCGTGCTGCTGCTGCTACTGCTAGTGGTGTTGCTGCTGCTGTGCTGCTGCTGTGCTTGCGCATTGACCCGCAGCCTCGTTATGCGCGTACATGGTATGAGACTCTGCTTTGTGCTGTGGATGGTGTGCTGCGATCTAGGAGCAGCGCATCGCCTGTGTACGGTGAGGCCAGGCTGGCCAGCAAGAGATCTCATGTTAATTTTCGCGATAACCAAGTGCTGTTGGAAGATCTGAGCTTGAATGGCGTGCGCAATGGATGAACAGGCGTGCGTGCGTTTAGGTGGCGTGGAATCAATGGTCGAGTAGGGTCAGGTGGGTCTCATTGAGGGCGTGCAGGGCCGAGATAGTCAAAATTGCAGCGTTTGACGTTGAGGACTGGCAGCTCGTGTCTGATGATCACACGCTGGTCATCCTTTAGACCCTGCAGTCAAACTGACAGAGCACCAGGGCCCCCGAATATCCCACACTTGTTCCTGGCTGCACCTTTCAGTCGTGGGCGTGTCAGCATGCCTGTACGTTGAGTCTGTCTGTGATGCTCTCTACAGGCTGTGATACGCCATGCTGCTAAGATTACCATCATGGCATGGCCTTGGCTGGAGCAGCCCGGCTGGAGCGCCATTACATGGCATTTGACTGTGTGCTGTTGCCATGTTTGCAACTGATTCATTGTTACAAGGTGCTTTGGCATCAGCTTCATCTTCATCCTTTGAGAACCATGCAGCACAGCGTTCAGTTTGTCTTGTACGCCGCAACCATCTACAATTCACCTTCCACCCAAAGTTACTTTTGGTGTGCCCGGAGATGCTGCAGCTGCTGCCTGGCCACGGCAGCCCTGCAGAGGCTCATTCATGCATCACGTCTTGCCACTGTGCTGCACTCGGTGTTAAGCGTGTGGGTCCACCAAGCTCATCCATGTGCAACCCAATATCTGCAAGTGGGTGTTCCAAACCGCAGGGACTGCAATGTTATACAGGCCTGTACATTGTATGTTTGTTTTTGGTGAGTTTCTGACATTTTGCTTTTTCTTCTTGTTGCTATCTCTTATCACTTATATAATCAAATTCATCGCGTTCCAATGGCACTGTTGGTTCGACATCAAGTAAACAAAGGGAAAATTACACGTAGGCCGTTTGCCATCTAAGATGGCATGCGCCACACAGGGTGAAAGCAGGATAGCACCAAGAAACAGAGATTCAAATAGCTTTATACCCAGCATACTGCTGCCTTTCAAACAGAACTGAACAGTGAATCTGCTGTTCCCACACGTAAGTGTATTCACAACACCATCATGGTGTTATAGTACAACACGTGTTAACAAAGAAGAGGAACTGGTTGTAGCCAAGATAGACGCAATAAAATGGCACATCACGCAATGCACGGAGATGCCCAACATCACCATAGACCATATGTACACTCTGCATGCTTGCAACACAGACGCGTACCCATGCAAAGAACACAGCTGAAGGTGCAACATGCTTCCACAAGCCATGCTAGCATGCCTGACTGCATAAGCCATACTAGCATCGATATCACACAGCGCTGCCGCATGCGCCAGTGCCTATAAAGATGCGCAGAGACACCAGCGCACACACAGCTAAGCAGTGCAGCACCTTCGCCCTGCCAGACCGGCGGGGCACTGCACTGCTGCTGCTGCTGCTGCTGCTGCTGCTGCTGCGGCTGTCAACACTACCAGTCACCAGCACGCCATCCTCTGCTACTGCTGCTGCTGTTGCTGCTGTAGCTGTGCTGCTGTCCAGCCCAGCATTGTTAGCACTGCTGCTGCTGCTGCTGCTGCTGCTGCCAAGAGGCATGCTGCTGTAGGTACCGCTGTCAACAAAGCCCAGCAGGTCCAGCTCTGCAGCAGGTGCTGCATCAGCAAAGTTTGATGCATCAACAGCAGTGCGCTGCTGCTGCTGCAGTCCTTGCTGCTGCCTGCTGCCTGCTGCCTGCTTGTCTGTGCAAGAAACGCCGCCCTTGCCCTGAGCAATCAAGTTGCTGGGGAACCAGACGAGTCCTGCACAGGAGCAGGCATGCTGGTGGCTGCAGCAAAGGAGCTGCTGCTGCTGCTGGCTGACTGCTCAAACACGCTGTGGTCCTGCTGCTGGCGCCAGAAATTGTCTGAGGCTGCAGAGGCCAGGCTGTTTCCTGCAGTGAAAGCTGCTGCTGCTGATTGGGTGCTCAACCCAACTGCGGTCCTGCTGGCTCCATGCAGAGTCTGCAGGGGCTGCAGATGGCAGGTTGATTGCTGCAACTCCAAAGGCAGTGCTGCCAGCGGATGTGATTGGGGTATCTGGCTCCACCACACCACCAGCAATTGCAGCTGCGTTGATGTTGCTGCTGCCGAACACACTAAACCTCGCCTGCTCAGACACCCCAGCTGCAAAAGCGCTGGCACCCGCTGCATCTCCAAACATTGAAGGCATGGACGCCTGCTGCCAAGTGCTGCTGTGGTTGCTCTGCTCAAACAAAACACTGTCGTCCTGGCTGCTCCACTGTGGCTGGGAGCCGTAGCCTGCTGTGTGGCTGTCCATGGCATCTCCAAAAATAGGCAGCGCGTATGCCTGCTGCCATGCGCTGTTGCTGTCTGCCTGCTCAGGCAGGCCACTGTTGTGCTGGCTGCCCCAACCAAAGCCTGTTGTGTTGCTGCTGCTGCTGTTGCCGAAGAAAGGACTGCCGGTGCTGAAGGTGTCGCCAAACTCCTGAGAGAAGCTGCTGTACTGACCAGCACCAAAGCCATGATCTGCTGCAGCAGGCATGCTGCTGCCAGAGCTGCCAGGCCAGGCCGTGCCTGGCTCCTGTCCAAAGGCAGAGCTGCCGCTAGACTCATACAATCCAGGCGTGTCAGGCTCTGGGACAGCCTCTGCCATCTGCTCAGCGTATGCTGCTGCTATTGCTGCTGCAGCGTCTTCGCTAAAAATGTAGCTAGAGCTGCTCCCGGCTGAGATGGAGCCGCCAGAAGCAGCGGCTGCAGCGGCTGCAGCAGCTGCTGCCAGCTCTTGCAGCTGCAGCTGACTGGACTCCAAGATTGCTGCCGCCACCTTCAGGCTCAGGTCCTCTGCGGATGCTGCTGCTGTGACTACTTCCTTGGAGAGGTTTGCGTACTGCTGCTGCTCATCAGAGCCTAGCTGCTGCATCCACTGCATATCGCTGAAACTGTGCGGACGAACAGCTGCTCGTTGTCAGGATCCCCCAGCACAGCTAGAAAGCGCTCCACATCTGCTACTAGTGCTACCAGCTGCGCACTTGTGGTGCAGCTGCTGAACACTGGCGCCAGGTGCTGCTGCGTCCCACACTGCACCATGGTGATGTGCACCTGCAGCAGCTTGCCCCGCTGCTTGCTGGTCATGCTGCCCAGCACACGTAGCTGCAGGCCAGTGCAAACAGCCAGGCTGCCAATGGCACAGCTGCGCTCTGCACGGGCATTATCGAGCATCTGGTGCATCTGTGCTGCTGCTGAGTCGAGGTGTGCATCCACCTCATCAAGGCCTGCCTGCAGCCTGCGCTGCAGCGGGTTGCTGCTGTCAAACTTCTGCAGCAGGTCCTGCGAGTGCTTGGTGGCCTCAAATGAGTCGTAGCACTCCTTTATGGCTTGGATGCTCAGCTCGTCGGGGTTCTCGCCATTCCTGGGGCACGCACAGAGCAGGCGAGGGAAAAGCAGCGGGACACCGTCAGCAGCAAGTCACGGCACAACAGAGGTGCTGCCCGCATAGACCCTGCAGCACCAAGTGCTTCTTCGTACGCTAAAAATTCTCACCAGAAACTCATGTTTTTTGGAAGCCGTAAAGATAGCCTGAGGCAGAATGTGGGCTGCCCGCTTTTTGTTCCCGCCGGACAGTCACTGGGTGCTTCACCGGACGCAGCAGAACGCAAGGTGTTTGTTTCTGCTGTTTATGTATTCAAGAGAAGAACTGGAAGCTTTGAAGCCTCGAAGGTCGACGCACAAGAGACAGCGGGTTGTGTAAGGTCCTGGCTGTAAGAGCTTACAGTCAGGAGAGCAAGTTCACAGCCACTGCAAGGCGTACACTTGCATCGGGGCAAGAGTAGGCGAATTAAACTCCTCGCAGCGGGGTATCGGTTTATAGAGGGGACCAGAAGCTGCAGATTAGCGAGTAACTAACTAGGTGACATGTTAGGTTTGCAGGTGCCTGACAAAAGCTCGGGCAGGCCTAAAGTAAGCATGGCGTACTCCTTCGACAGCGAACGATCCATTTCACAGGTTCAACATTGTGCACAGTAACTTGCGGAGCCATCGACAGTTTCTGGAGCCCTACCCATTGTTGATACACAGCATGTTTACAGCCTGACAGTGCCCATGCTGACACAGCCATAATGACAAGGCATCTGTACTGCTTGACACAGAAGCACAGGTTCGTTAAGGTGTTGTGCAAATGCCTGGAAACTGCTGCATCAGGGACGTCAGGCGTCAGGAGCCCCACAGCATGCTGCGTTGAGTGCATGTGAAAGCAGTAGCACTGTGCAGGAAAGCAAGCAGATCCACGAGTCCTTCACACCAAGTATCGGGTGTGCCCTGACCACCAAGGCACATGCAGCATGTGTACACATGGCACAGCAGGTATGCTGTTGCATCTCACCCGTGCTCTGCACCACCGTGGGTTTTGTCGGTTTGAGGCAGAGCATTAGGAGCACGATTACCATAACTACAACACACAAAACTTGCCAAGGCTGTTCCACGCACAACACACCCTCAGGACAACAATACGACCTGAGACCTGCACAACACTGCAGCCGCTGTGCTCATCAATGTGCTGCTCATTTGTTGGGCTTGTTGGGCTTGTTCCAGTCAGGGTCGAATTCACCACGCGCCCTGCAGGCAACGGCAGCAGCAAAATGAATAAGGCAACTTTTGAGCACAGGTTGCAGCACTAAATCCTCAGCAAGCTGATGTTGTGGCAATGCATGCCGCATGCTCACACACAGAAAGTGCATGAGTGCCTTGATGTCAAAGGACGGATTTAGACGGATGTTGGTGTTCAGCTCCGTGCGGATGTTTACAAGCTAGGGGCCAACATGTATGGGTGCCAAGTGCAAGCTTGTCAGTAATAACAACCGCTGACTTAAAATAACACGGGGTGGATACTTGTCTATGCGATTTCAGCACTGGATGTCACACACTGTAGCGCGCAGCACCAGCCGCCACGCGTCCGTGAGCTCTCACCAGCGCTTGAAGCCGTCGATGAGCTGGGCAGGCTTCTTGGGCAGCTCATCGATGAAGTCAAACACCTCGATGATGTCAGCGTTGGGGTTGGCCATCTTGCCGGTCTTGGTGGGGATGCCGCGGATGGGGGCCAGGCGGCGCCGCACTGCGTCCATGGTCTGGCTCAGGATGGTCTTCTCAGACAGCCGCAGACGCACCGCCAGCCGCTCACGGCCAGTCAGCGTGGGTTGCTGCACGGGTGTGGCATGAACAGCAGGACAGTAGCGTGGTGTGCAACACAAGCATATGCTAGGGGCTGCATTAGAACGCAGGTTGCAACGTAACACGTAACCCGGTCATGCTGCTCCCTGAGCTGTTACAGTAGAACAATGGAGCTGCCAGATTGCATCCGCACGTGAGTGCATGTGCCAACAGCAACAACTTCTGCAAGCCTTTTTTGTCATCCACACTGCCAACACATTGCAGCAGCAGCAGTAGCATCCCCAGCTGCCCGCAATGCCCATGCGCCCTCCCCCACCTGCGCGATCTTGGTGTCCTCCTCCAGCGACGTCTTGTAGGCAGCCAGGCTCTCACGGCACTCCCCCATCAGCAGCTGCAGCACCTCGTACTCGTTCATCTGGCTGATGATGTTGTCCTGCTCAAAGTTGACCTGCAGCACGCACCAGCCACACACCGCACAGCACGCAGCAACACGTGATGGGTGACGAGAGGTTATCATGTACCAAGGCCCCGCACAACAACACCACTCGCCCCAAAACATGTTCTCAAGGTCTGCCCCAACGGGTTCCTTGCCGCCAGCAGATACAACACCGTACTTACAGTGGACCTAGTAACGCATATGACCTGCAGTAGGCACACCAGCACGCCACTTATGCTGCGCCGCACCGTTCCATGCGCCAACACAGGCACCCCCTATACCAGGCCCCTGCTCTTGCGCCGCACCTTTGCGAAGAGCCCCACGTCCTGGATGCGGCTGAGGCGCAGGTAGCTCAGCAGCTGGATGGGGAAGCGGTCCGCGTACACGGGGAAGCGCTCCTGGGCAGCAAAGCCAAAGCTCTCCAGCAGCTGCTGCTTCATGCCGTAGTACCTGCGCAGCACCAGCAGCGCATGCAGCCAGGCATCTGGAGTAAACGCACACGAGTTGGCAGCACAGCCGCTTGCTTAGATACGCTGAGCGCGCACTGCTGCTATCCTTTGAATCCCACTGCTGGCATCACCAGTGCCACTGCTGCAGCAGCCCCGTGCACATCCCCGAGATGCAGGGTCGATGACGAGCACTTGAACAGCTGCTGCCAACTGCAGCAGCCACCGTCGCCGCACCTGTCTGCTGCTATAAGGCTTGCAGGGAAGTAGAGGCAGTCGCTCATGTTGCCCTCCTGCAACGTGCCTGTGCTCAGCAGCAGCTCCCCATTGGGCCGGCCGTCATTCACCAGCACCTCCTGACCCTCCCTGCATGACCCCAGCGGCACAGCAGCCAGGGCACACAAGGCAGGTCAACTGCCGCCCATATGCTGCACAGACACTGTTGCAGCTGTTGTTTCCTGCCTCTTCTGCCTCTGCAGCTTGCAGTGTTGTCCTCCTCGCAACATTCAGCACATGAGCAACCTTTACCAGCTGCGCTCCAGCAACCACTGCAGCGACCTATACCAGCTGCCAGCAGCGCTTCACCTGGCCACGCTGACACCTGGCACAACACTACACATGATATGAAGGCCAGTGCCTGCATCCATCTGCTGCTGCTGCTGTAGCCCTGCACAATTCAAGCTTGGTGCTGCTACACTACATCAGCTGCAAATTTGACAAAATTGCTTGCATTACACACCTGTACGGTCGTGTTGTGGTCACCACAACAGCCTGCCGCTGCGCGTCGTAGTCCAGTGTGCAGCCGTTGTCATTGCCAGTGCGTGCCAAGCTGCCTGCCACCGGCACCAGCGCAAAGCACTCAGCAGCAGCCAGGTACGTGCTGCAGGCAAGCACCACGCAGAAGCTGCGCATGAACGCTGCCTCATTAAACACAGCAGGACTGAAGCGGTCTGTTGCTTTTGAAAAGTGCTGCTCGTTCAGCTGCGTCCACTGCTGCTGCAGTGCTGCCTGCCTGTCACGAGCCTCCTTGAGCACTGGTGAACCTGTCAGCAGCTCCACCCGCTCCTGGTCCTCCCACAGGATAGGCGAGGCTGTGCTGTGAGGCAGCGTCTGCAGCAGCTGGCACCAAGGCGAGCCACTGCCGCGCGCCCGCTCAGCCATGAGCCACAGCGTGAGGCCCACCAGCTCGCTGCACTGCGCTGCAATGGGCCCCACCAGGTCATGCTTCTCAGCGTCTATTGCTGTGACTGCCAGCGACTCTGGCACCTCCAGCAGCACCTCGCCAGCTTGCACGTCACGCGCTGCAATCATGCCCACGCGCTCCCCGCTGTCAGCCTTGAAGCGCTTTGGCTCCAGCCTGTCAGTGCAGGGAGCGCCCTGGCCCTGCAGCCACTTCAGCAGGTGGGCCACTGTGGCCACCAGCTCGACCTGGTCGCTCTGCTGCTCTGATGCTGCAAGTGCCCGCACGGGACCTACTGATGGTAGCCGCAGCCTGGAAGCAGCAGCGGCAGCAGCAACAGCAGCAACATGGTGATGCACAACATGCGTGATGAACACACCATTGTTTCTCAAGCATTTCAAACTATGCAAATGTGCGGCAGGGCTCGGCCATGCATGCATCTGTGAACGAACTCACCTGCTGCTGGTGCTGCATTGACGTGGTCGGTGTGCACAGCGCCCCTGGCGCGCCAGACACCGTTGGCCAATCATATTCACTACGTTGAAGCGTCTATGGGCAAAGATCGTGCTAATCCAAACCCAGGAGCTTGTAGTAGTAGTGCCTGGTGAAAAGCGACAGGCAGAAAGGATGCCTCTGAAACATGAAAATGACGTCGATCAGCCAACTGGCGTATAAGTGTGTCCGTTGGCGCTCATGAGCAGAACGGAAGCTGAGTGGGTCTGACAAGTGTGAAGTGACAATCTGGGGTGGCCTGATAGCCGTTGCATACACTGCGAGTGCCCTCAGAGGATTCCTGGAGCTCCCCACGCATATCAGCAACGAATATGAGCTGAAGGGTGGCGCGTCTTACAAGTGTGCTCTGTTGATTGCCTTGCCGCCACTGCTGCCGCCGCGCCTGCAGCACGTCTGCTTGTTGCGCTATGTCCACACTGAAGCTCCAGATAAAGGGATGGGAAGATGGAGAGCGTGTCGACAAGATACTAGAAAAACCAGATAGGTGGCAGTTGCACTCAGCAGATCAGGTGAATGGGTTTGACTGTCTGTGTGTCAGTCATGTGGGGTGTGTATGCCCAGCAGCATGGACATCACTCCTAAGCACCTGTGGCTGGATTTCGGACGTGTCTACCAACGTAAATCCTGAATCGACTTCAGAGTAACTCTACTTTGCAGGTCATTATGCACATAGATGACATGCAGATTGCCATCAACCAGAAGGTGAGCTGAGCATCATGCTCAGTGAGTGTCGCAGCACGCAACAGACACCTGCTAGACATTTGAGCGTGACCTGTGTGTGCGGCAGCACTTGGGCAAGCCGCACAAGTTATATGCTCCAGACAACAAGTTATATGCTCCAGACAACAAGCCATAGCTCACACCTTGCCTGCATGTTCCTGCAGCCCCACGAGGTGACAGCCAAGAAGCTGGGCGTGGGCGCATGCGCCTGGGAGGGGGAGATGCTGCTGGCAGCGTACCTGCTGTGTGAGTGGAGGCTGGGGGGGGTGCCAGGCACCAGCACAGCTGCCAAGCCGTAGCATGCAGCTACAGTCCACACTGCACTGCCAGAATGCAGGGCATGCATGCACTGCAGTCACTCCCCAGCTGCCAGCCTGAGCTCAGGTGTACAGGCCGTAGGAGCCATTACTAGCAGCGCACTGTAACCCAGCATGGGAGCGAACACAGTGAAACAGATGCCTTCCGTGCCAAATATTAGTATGTTGCAGCAAGTGTGCCGTTGCAGCGCCTATTCAGCAATAAAGCGCTGACATGGCTGACCATAGCTGCAAGTCACGATCAAGCTGCTGCTGCTGGTGGTGCTGCTGCTGTGTTGCTGGCGTCAGCTGCTGCGCCTGCGCATCGCTACACGGGCATGCGCGTGCTTGAGCTGGGCTCAGGGCCTGGCCTGGCTGGGCTGCTGGCTGCCAAGCTGGGGGCGCGCGTTGTCATCACAGACAAGGAGGTGGTGCTGCCCCTCATCCGCGAAAACATCGACCTCAACGGCATCTCGCACCAGCCCACACCAACATGCAGCGGCACAGCAGAGGTGCGCGCTGCATTGATGCACACCAAGCAGCATTGGCACATTTGGCATGTGAGGGGTGCTCCGGCATGAACACCGCCCCTACCCACCACCCAAGAACCATAGACAACGGCATGGAGGTGCACAGTGTGGAAACTGCCTCAGTTGCATGCTGCTGCCTGGCGGGCCTTGATACCTGCCACTATGCCTTCGCTCCAGCATGACTGGCTGCTGCGGATGTGGAATCGGCATGCTCTTCACGGCTGTGGTGTGTGCCTGCTGCCTATCTGCTGCCAGGCTGAGGCGCTGGAGTGGGGTGCACCTGGCTACGAGGATGTGGTGCGCACACTGGCCAGCCGCAAGCCGGAGCTGGTGCTGGCAGGTGATGACATGGACAGCTGCAATGCATGCCCAGCAGTCTGCAGCATGCAAAGTCATAGTAGTGGTCGTGCTAGCCAGCAGCTGGCTGTCTCTGTATCACATTGATCGCCTGCAGAACTTATGTAATGGCGTCATGTGACACTTTGACAGGATGCAGGCACTTGGTGGCAGCTACATCATGATAGAAATCATTTACCATCTATCACAGCTGCTCTTGCTGCTGCTGCTGCTGTGTTGCTGGCTGCAGCTGACTGCTGTTACATCGACCAGGATGGCGAGAGCCCCAGCACACCGCACTTCATCGCTGCATGCAGAGGTAAGTGCACCTGGCTAACATACGGCACTGAAAGCTCCAGAAGATCTGGCAAACTTGGGCATGTCATGATGTCATGCATAATGCATAGCTTTGGTTTCTAAGCCCTCGTCATCATGCACTGTGGCTGCTGCGGGCGAGGGGGCAACTGGCTGCTGCTGCTGTGTGCTGTGCAGGGCTGTGCAGTGCTGAAACGCGCGTGCTGGTGTCGTTTGAGCTGCGCTCCAGTGCCGTCAAGGAGACGTTCCTGGCTGAGGCAGCCAAGGCCTTTACCCAGGTGGGGACCAGGCGCAGCGGCTCATGGGCAGCAGAGCTGGTCCATGTGCTTGCAGCAAGTTCACTTGGCACATTGAGGCAGCAGCAGCTGAGCAGGCAGGCTGGCAGAGAGCCTCCTGGAGCAGCAGCAGTGCCGGTGCATTCGGGATTTGAAGCTCAATTGGTTTGTCCGACAAACATGGGATGTTCCAGCTAAGTGTCGTGGTAGCGCTCGCTTAGGGCTCTGCTGCTGCCATGGTGCCGTGCGCAGGTGCGGCGTGTGCCTGTGAGCGGTCTGCCCAAGTGCTATCGGGTGGAGTACATCGAGCTGTATGAGCTCAAGCCCTGAGCAGACACCGCGCATGGCCCAACAACCACCAACACATGAGTAAGGTACGCCTGTGATGTCAGTTGCATAGTTACTGAACAGTTACAACAGCATAGCTGTGCGTCATGGCGTGCACGTGCTCCTGGTACTACTAGAGCTGCTACACAAAGTGTTATGCTGACTGTGCATGGTTGTGTGCATGCTTCAGCACCAACATGCATGCCTAGCTACAGCTACACACCTAGTAGGCAGTGTTGCACTGCGGAATACTGTACTACAAGAACTATAACATCAATCTGGTTCAGTTTCAAGGTGTGTGTTCGCCTTCAAACACCACACCGACATAGCATCAGAAGCTCGCACAAGCAAGCAGACATATGCTGTGAAGCTGCGCTTCATCAAAGTTGCTGCCGCCAGCTGGTCAACCGTAAACTACTGCAGGGCATACGCAATCATTGCAAGGCAGAAGATACTCTGATCTGCATGTATGTTGCAGCATTCTCAACAGTAGTACCATGTCATGAAGAGCACACACATCTCTCGCAGCCTTGAAACTGCTCAAGATCACAGCCTGCAGGCTGCACCGCATGACAAGGTCTCTGCATAACCCCTGTCATATATATGTTTGCAAACGTGCACTATGCTATGCACAGTAGGCGTACCGTCGCAACCAAGCGACAATACATTGGCGACCTGCATGTGTCCGTAATCACATGGCACATATGTATCTACTAGGTACAACTACTAGGTACAAATCCCAGGTCACCTGCCAGCCCAAATCACCAGTCACACTCACAACAGAAACTCAAGTCATCTGCAAATAACGCACTGGCAAGCGGTTTGTGCTGTCATGCACATGCAGCTTTGCAGCATGTTTGTATGCCTTGATCTTCTTCTCCTGTACCTACTACTAATTTGAAAACCCCTTGCATGCCGCCGCAGGTGCTGTTACAGCGCTGCACCCGCAGCCAGCAGCGCCGCACCAGCACACAGCAGCCATCCCATCAAGCCTTGTGACCGCGCGCTGCCAGCACCCGACGTCCACTGCTGCGGTGTGCCGCTGTTCCCGTGCCCAATGACGCTGCGTTCACTTCCTGGAGGGCTTGGCCTCCCACCTGGCAGCTGGCTCCTGCACACAAACAGCTCCGGGTCGCCTTTGCACATCTTGTGGTATGGCCCGCACTCGTTGTGAGCCCCGCTGTCATTGCAGAGCTCCCCGTACACGCTGAGGATGTCGCAGTCGGGCTGCGATACGCTCCAGTCGCAGCGCGTGCAGGCTGCAACGCCTGTGTCCACCTCGCACAGCATCCTGCTGAGCTGGCGCGCTGCTGCTGTGGGCGTGATGTACCTGAGGCCCCCAAAGTTTCTGCACTGCTTCACAGCCGTGTTGTCTGTCAAGCACATGGCCCGGTAGTTGGCGCATCCCTGCATGCAGCATGGCGAAGCAGTTGTGGGGGTGTCAGGGACGAGTGCTGTGAAAGGTGCATTGATATGGGGTGCTGGTTTCACAGGCTGGCTCAACACAGTTGGCAATCCACGCATTGCAACCCAGCATGTATGCATCTGGTGCTGCATCATTGCTGCCTTGTGTTGGCCAGTATCAGCCTGACGTACGCAAGACTGGAGCGCATGGTATGTGAAATGAGATGATTCTGTGCTGTTGTGCAGGCTGTTTGTGCAACAGGACATGCGGCTTGCTGGCTGCACTAGTTGGCTGGCTGCATCAGCGCTGCGCAGCGCACCGTCTCGTTCTTGCCGATGCTGTCGTGCTTGCATGCGGTGGCCAGCAGATGGAACTCTCGGCACGTCCTGGGTGTCTTGCCGATGCTCATGGGGTCAACGCCAGTGGTGCACAGCTTGAACAGAGAGCATGCTGACAAGTTGGGCTGCGCCGCACATATGACCTCTAGGTCCTTGGTTGCCTGTTCGTCGCTGTACTTGTAATCATTGCAAGAAGAAGATGTAGGATTGATAACACATGGCTCTGTGCTGGAGGGGCCTGAGCTGATGGTGTCACCACTGCTGCTGCTACTGCTGCTGCTGGAATCTGCTGGGGCTGCTGTTGAGCTAGAGCCTGCTTGCTGTCCTCCGTCTGCTGAAGGAGGTCCTGAAGGTAAGGTAAGGGGAAGTTCACGCGAGTCAGCCACAGCTTTTTCGTGAACGGGACCCGGCCAGGCTACACCAGGGGTTGCCACCCAGCTGTTGAAGCAGCCGTTAACCACCTTACGAGAATTCCTTCATCGCCTTACCTGTGCTTATTTCGCTTCCTGGCGCTGCAAACTGCGACGACTGTGCGTTCACAAAAGCCACTGGTGGGCACACCATAAGCAGCAACAAGCACCCGAGCGCGCGGATGCACGCCCTTCGCTGCATAATTCTTGATGTTATTGATCGTTTACAGCAATTAATATGTCAGCGGTCACAGTCACCCCGCGCGCCACACTAGCGCCTAAATGCTTCTGCAGCTACCGCAGTGCAAACAGTTCACGATCAAAGCAACAAAGATTGTAAACAATACACAGCGATGCTGTGCATGGGTCCAGCGTACGGTAGCTGTTAGTGACACCAGCACCACCAGTGAGTCAACCAGACACATGCATCAGCTGATCAGAGCATGCCCATCAGGCACATCGCAAGCAGCCCCTACAGCTACTTGCGGCAGCTGCATTCGACCAGTAGTAGGCCCAATATTTATGCAAGTATACAGAAGAAACAACAGAGACTGACGCCTACAACTGTACCAGGTCTGCCTGCTGTACCTGCCATGATGCCATTTGCCTCAACACTCGGTGGCCTGCACACTGTGTAGCACCACAGTGGCCTCGCAGTGACAATGCTGCTGCTTTTCACAGCGGTCTACACACCAGAAGGTATGTACCAGCACGGATCACCATTCAACAAAAACACGCAACAAAAAGGGGAAAACTTTAATTGCCTGTATTGACAAACCATCATACAATCTGAACCTCCAAAAGTGCTGCTGTGTACACATCATCACCACAGCAAGCGCCGTTGGTGATGTTGCACAACACTGACTTGCAGCGCGTTGGCCTCACAATGCTGCTGATGCTGATGCTTGCAGGGCACCACAAGCAGCTAATGTTGTGTTCTGCTTGCTGCTGCGCCTCACTCCGCATCAGCAGCAGGCTTGCGCTTGATGGTCAGGCAGTAGATGTCCAGGTGCTCGCATATCTGGCTGATCACGACCAGCACGTAGTGCAGGTAGCCCGCAAGCAGCACTGCATCAAGCGCTAGCGTCACAGTGAGGGGGTCGTGCCAACGCAGCAGCTTGTTCAGATTGCCCAGCGCCAGGCAAGCGATGGCCCATAGCGGCGCTTGGAAGGGCTCCTTGCACATGTGCGCCATGATGAGCTGGCTGGCCATGACCGCGTAGGCAATGCCAAAGCCCGCGTTCTGTGCGCGGCACAGGTACAGCTCCTCGCAAGGCCGCCACAGCCAGATGCAGCCCAGCGTCAGAAGCGTGATGATGATGACAAAGTGCGCTGCAGCTGCACCCTTCGCCAGCTGCTTGTGGCCGCGTTCCTGCAAGCACCACCATTGACAAATCACGCTGAGGGCGCTGCTCAGGGCAGCATCCATCAGCATGCAGCTCATGCACACACTAGGGCGCATCAAAGCATGCAAACATTGCAAGACCATCCTGCTGCATGGCTGTAGTTGGCAGGAGCCAGTTCCCATACTGCTGCAGATGCTCACCCGTGCTGGCATGCTGGAGGCGTCATAGGCCCAGACGTTTCTGATGTTGGTGGTGGCCTGGTAGAAGCCCACGCAGATCATCAGGATGATGATGGCGTCATTCATCCCTGGACACACATGCAGCGGTGGCAGGAAGAGCACAATAAGCGTCACAGCGTCATACGAGAGGGTGCAACAAGCCGACTCCTGTATGCACAGCTATAGGACCGTGAAGATCGCGTTGCTGCTCAAGCGCAAACCAGCAGAGCTGCATACTTGAAATGTCAATTGCAAAGCCACACACACTGCCTCACAAGCACTCCCCTCAAAGAAACAACACTACACCATCTCAGCTCTGCCAGCTGTTCTACGTGCTGCTGTTCCACGTGCTGCCGCAGCTGCCACTCACTCCAGCCCTCCAGCGCTGCGAGTGGCAGGTAGTTGGTGGCTGGTGAGCGCCAGAAGGCCGGGCCCAGGATGAAGGTGAGCACGTGCACCATTGCCAGCGTGTAGTTGCACTCCAGGACACCATAGTACTGGTTGCCGTACTTCATCACGCTGGTGTGATACTCCTCCCACTGCGCTAGGATCCACGTGAACATCACCTGCAGAGGGTTACGAGCAGCGACAAAGGCAGCCCAAGTGATGCAATGCAGCTTCTGTTCTGCTGTGTTGATACTGCCAACTGCTGGAGGTCTGCTGCTGCTTGGTTGCAAGAAGCCACTAGCATGTTGGCTTGCCGGGCGCAGTGCGCTGCTGTCCTGCCTAACACAGTATCATTCAGCTGCTCTGCAGCTGTCATTCAGGCGTGGCTCCTGCAAGCGTCTGCGCCTCACCCCCAGGTTGCCCAGAGCATGCGCCCAGCTGCAGCCGATGCTGAGGCTGCACGCGATGTTAGCCAGCAGCAGGTTGACTGACAGCGCGTCACAGCCATGGTCAAAGAGCTGCCCCAGAGGAGAGGAGGTGTTGGTGCGGCGAGCATGCTTGCCATCAAGGCAGTCCAGGATGGTGTAGAACACCACAGCAAAGGCACTCAGCAGGTAGGTCCAGCTCGGCGCATCACCTGCACAAAAATACAACGTTGAAAGCACCAAACCCACACCAGATGCCCTACATGCTTTGCAGGCGATTAGCTCTTCAAGCAGGCCCGACGCATGCAAGCACTTGCTGCGTGTTCCCTGACTTGAGTTCCTGGCGTCACAGCTGAGGGTGATTGCAAGCACAGGACGAGCACTGCACACACGTTTCTTGGCCTCAATCGCTTGTGCTGCCTGTGCTGCTGCCTGTGCTGCCTCACCCTCGAAATCTGGCGTGTAGTACGCTGATGTCAGGTAGGAGGCCACAAGGGCAAAGGTACCCATCAGCGTGATCATGTTTGGCGCCAACCATAGAGGCAGCTTCAAAGCAGCCCCTGCGCAACAACCAACGTCCGGACAATGCGAAGTATCAAAGCGGATGTCAGATCATACGCTGCTGTGCCCAAGCACCAAGCACCAAGCGACAGCTGACATGGCAGCTGACACAGCAGCTGCTGCATGGGGAAGGATGCTCACAGTCAAGAAATGGTCTGTGCAGGTTGTCAAGGTACGTGTAGCCCTGAGCTTTGTACTGGTAAGCTTTGAGGCCATCCAGGCCCCGCTTGGTCAGGTACTTCATCTACAAAGGCTTGACTGGCCGGCGTACTGTTGTTGTTGACGCAATGCCGTTCTCGAGCACCAGCCAGGATACTCTGCCCGCGATCCTAGATCGCGTCGCGTGTGACTTTTACGGGCAACAAGCAGGCAAGCAGTTGATCCAAACAGTACAAAGGGGGTGTGGGCGTTGCTGCTGCTAATGTGGCCAGAGACGCAGCTACTTGCGACCGTTCAACACGTTTCCAGGCAGTTTCATCAACACGTTAACGTTACAGCGATCAGTTGGCAGTGCCTGAGAAGGTTGTCCCGCAGCAAAACCTCAGGGGGGTTCCAGCTTGAAGTCATTGTTGGGCCAGGTCTGGCTGTACTATCTGTCTGCACCTTGGTTCTGGATATTTTCAACGCGGATGATCACAGTATTTACAAGCATCAGCCTGGACTTCGGTCAGCGCTACACATCCAGTACAGCGCTCTGTGACCATAGCACAGCACACAGCAGCACTGCATGGCATGATCATATTGAGTAGTGGACAACCAGAAGCACTTTGGGGTGAACAGCCTCAAGCAGATGCTGAGGGTCCGTAGGCATGAAATTCAGGGCTACCCTCACTGAAAGGGGCTGTCAATCCCTCCACAAAGGTGAGATTTCAGTCAACAGCAGCAAGTGCTGCATGCAGGCGCCATAGCTGTAGAATGGCAGTACTTTGAACAGCTTTCGTCCCTTGCTTGCAGCATTTCTGCCAACACTTGAGAAGTTTGGCAAGACCTGCCACATCCTGCTGGGCCCTGATGAGGTGTTCTTCATTCAGCGGCCAGTGGATGCAGATGGTGCCAACGTCACAGTCAGGTTCTCAGTGGTGAGCAGCAGGCCATGCAGCTGATGCAGCAGCATGTCGATTAAAGCGTGTCTGCAGTACAGTGCCATGCAGCAGCTGCTGTTAATAGTACTCGTGAGGCAGACCAGAAGCACATCACTGCAACCGGATCAACATCCAAGGTAGATGTGCCTAGCACACATGCACGCACAGCCACTCGCAGATGCAACATGCTTACAAGAAGCAGGGTCCTGCATACTCAGATCCACTCACGCTACATACTGCATGCAGCATATGCGCTTCAGCAGTTACCTGGGCTCGGCTTTGCTGCTTGCAGGAGCGCATATTCAACACGGAGAGCTTCAGGGTGGCCAGCAGGCACTTCAACCTGGTGGCCTTTGCAGTGGACGTGGGCCTGCTGCTCAAGGTGCTCAAGAGCGCAGTCACCAACGCACCGGACACGCTTGATGTGAAGCTCACGCAGTGCGCCGTGGCAGTGCCTGGCTGTGAGGAGGTGGAGAACAAGCCCTTCCTGTGCTTCACAGCACGGGTGAGCATCGCTGCAACGGCAGCAGCCTGGGCAGGCCGCAGCAGACATGGCAAGTCTGGTGTGCTTGCAGGGGGATGTTTACCCGGCACGCTTGTCATGTGCGGCCTGGTTGTGGTTATATACCTGCCCGCCGTGCTACCTTTACTTGCTGGCTGTGGTGTATGCTTGCAGCCTGCCAGTGAGACCCTGCTGCACCAGCATGACTGGCAACTTCAGCACCAAGTGCCCGTGCCACGCACTTTTCTTTGAGCGCGCTCGGATTGCACCAACTGTAGCCGCCATGCAATTGCATGCATGCGTCCAGCGCAGCCGCCATGCAAACGCATACGATGCATCCAGCAGGATCACCTGCTTCACCCCCTCTGCTGTTCATCCCGCTCTGCAGGGCGATGGTGTTAGCCTGGTGCAGGAGCTGCCGATCGGCAAGCCCTGCGCCTCCTCAGAGATTGACTCCCTGGTGGCTGCCAAGGATGTGGCCAGCCTGTGCCCCTGGTACCTGGACCTGGCCTCAGGCGCGGGCGCAGCAGGCCTGGCTCGCGTGGTGGACAGGATGAAGGCGCTCAGCAGCAGCATGCAGGTGGCGCTCTGCAAGGTGAGGTGGGGCTGGAAACATATGTGGAAGTGATACAACGGCAGGTGCAGCTGCAGCAATGCAACCAACCGGTCGAAGGCGCTGTGCCAGTGCAGCTGGCAACAAACGTGGAAAGCACACACAAAGCTTGCGGGCGCAGCAGGGTCATCTGCTAGCAGTCAGCAGCAGCAGGCCGCAAGTTGATGCCGCTGCTCATTCTGCAGCTGAACGGGGTATACTACCAGCATCGCGGGTGGGACAAGCTGCTGCCATCCCACGTCAAGCATCTGAGCGATGTGCTGGGGCGCTGCCTGCCTGCAGACTGGTGACCTGCACATCCAGGTGGCTGAGAACAGCGTCATGCTGGGCGCGCTGTTTGCAGGACTCACAGTGTACCCGCAAGGTGCGCAGCAGGCAGCCAACGGACAGCTGCAGCAGCAGTGCTTGGCTATGTC
The DNA here is from genome assembly GCA_902809745.2 of Tetradesmus lagerheimii. Classification (NCBI taxonomy): domain Eukaryota; kingdom Viridiplantae; phylum Chlorophyta; class Chlorophyceae; order Sphaeropleales; family Scenedesmaceae; genus Tetradesmus; species Tetradesmus lagerheimii. Next base: position 25,506 of record CADDIJ020002001.1, on the reverse strand, counting down.
TATGGATGCGTTGCACAGCTACAGTGTCAGCTTAGCGCGCCTGTCTTCTGCTAATGCAAGCGGTCACACTTGATTACTTGGTGCTGCTGTGGGATGTCAGACACTCACCTCATCTTGGCTGCTGTGCATGCCTGTAGAAGTCTACAGTGAACCTCAGCCTGAGGAGGGCAGGTGGGTGCGCGTTACAGCAGACATGCTACTGTTTGCGTGCCCAGGCATCTGTATCCTTGCCTGTTTGCATACCAGGGCCCAATCTGCACAGCCTGCGCACCTACGTGATGTGCAGCCACAGCACATGCTGCACATTGCTCTGCTAGTCATGCATGTAAGCTGCTCCTTTTGGCACAATGCGAAGCAAGCCCGCAGCATGCTTGTGCTGCTGCTGCTGCAGGCAGTTGACTGCTGAGGAGAAGCTGCATGAGGCACTGCAGGCAGGAGAGGCCATGACAGTGGTGCGTGCGTGAGGACCAGAGTCACCCTCCAGCCCTATGTGTGCACGCCTTGCGGCCTAGTACATGTGCTGTCGGCGTTATGCGTGGTTTACTGCAAGGAGACGATATCATATGCAGCATGAGACCTCACAACACGCTATTGGCTGTGCTTGCATGCTTTGCTGTGTGCACTCGCTGCGCATGGCCTCTTTGGTACTGCCAGTGACCCTTGTGGCTGCACCTGCATGGCTTGTTGTTGTGCTGCTGCTGCTGCTGCTGCTGTGTCTGCAGCACATCCAGGTGAAGCACCTGCTCAAGATCCTCAGCGTCAGCCAGCTCTCACAGCCCTCACGCATCTTGTTCGGTGAGCGGCAGGCAGCATCAATTGTGGCTTGCTCTCTCTCATTGATGTCAATAAGCAGGGGGGTGGTTGGTTACCAGCACCTGTTCCGGCAGATGACGTGGGTGCAATTGCATCACGCTGACAATTCCGCCTGCAGGAGACGTTGGTGTGTTCACACATGCAAAATTCTGGTTGGTGCTGCTGCTGCTGCTCCTGCAGGCATTGCTGAAGGCTGCGGCCATGTGCACGTCATGTTTGTGTACCGAGACCCCAGCACTGACGCAGCATATGACGACTCACTCACGCTCGGGTTCAAGCTGCCTGTGCGGGACGAAGACTAGCACGCGGGTGAGCAGCCCTGCAATCGAGGCCTATTGGTTGGCCTCCCACTAGACACCTAGGTCGGCGGCGGCCGCCATGTCAGACATTCTGTACATGTGTCACACACATGCCACCTTTGTGCATCCTTGATACTGCTGCTGGCAAGGTTGGCCATTGCCGCCTGCTGTGGCAGGTGATGCGCGCGTTGTCTGCATGTGCAGTGCGAGCTGAGCATTGTGCACAAGTTGTGCACCTGCGTGGCGTGAGCTGCGGATACAGCTTCACCTGATCATGCGCACCAGCATCTTCATTATGCGGCGGGCATTTTGCAGCAAGACTGCTGTAAGTAGCACTTGAATTTATGCCATAGTATCTGGTTAGCACGTATTCAATTCGAGTGAATGTGAGTGCATTTGCTGTCATGCTGATGTTTTTGGCTTGTCAGTCGTTTTCCAGAGTCAGTGTAAAGTTTTGCAGTGTTGCAGAGTCAGTGGTTTGTCAGTGTTGTCATCTGGGATTGGGTGCCGTCCTTTCACGCCGATGCATCTCATGACCTGACAGGCCTAGGTGCAGGTGCAGATGCAGACCAGAGTGTGCTGCTTGGATCTCACTGGCAAGCCAGTTTTGCATCCCGCTGAGCTTCTTCTCTCGACGCATTCAGTTTCTGAGGTTACACTTCTGAGGTTACACTTGAGGCACACTTCAACCATATGCAAGATGAAAGCTGGCCACATCTGCGGCGCTTGCTACCACTGTTTTGCCGCATAATGCATAGCATGCACACGACATATGCTGCGTGATGCAGCGTGTGATTGCACCGCCTTGGGCACAACGCCATCAACAACTAAAGCCTGCTATACGATATGCTGGGTTTCTTATGCCTAGGCAGCAATACTGCACTATATTCTGCCAGATTGCTAAGCACTTGGCTGCAGCACGGCCGCCAACAGTACAATGCGGGTGTACTACACTCCTCAACAGCACACTGGAATAAATGTGAGCAGCTGCAACCTGCCTACTTCCCGGCTACGAAAGCTTGTGCACAAAGATCGAGCTGCTGCTACGCTACAGCACAGCAGCGCAGGACCTCCGCAACACCACCACCTCCCACCTGCTTCGCAACCCCGCCCCATATACCATGCGCTGTCCAGACATCCTCAGCACATGCATATATTGCAGGTCCATGCGCAAGCCCTCGCAGCAGATACGCTGCTGAGCATTCGCAACACACCATCAAACCATCACATCATCCACATGGTTGGCTGCAGCCACGGCATGCACAACCGCACTCAGCAACGATGCCCGCACACTGCTACCCCTCCAACAAACACCTCACGTACCCCCGCCTTGCCACCCTACTGCAGCTAACCGCAGCTTACTGTGACTGCAGCTGCTGGCGCGCCTGCACACACTTGGCCATCGTCTGGCTGGCCCTGCTGATGGCGTCCGTCATAAAGAAGTTGTCAACCGGGCTCTTCAGCACACCGCCAGCTGGTACAGCAGCAGCCTGTGCAGCCAGCGCCTTCACATACTGCCCGTTGAGCCACACTGGAGCCTCCACCGTCGTGAGGCGGGCAAAGTGGGGCGCCACCTCTGCCAGGCGCTTCTGCAGCTGGTCGCGGGTGTCGTAGGGCAGCGGCTTGCCCAGCACCTCGCTCACAGCGCGCAGGATCTTCCAGTCCTCACGAGCATCGCCGATCAGCGGCACAGCAGCACGCGTGGCCTGCAGTAACAACAATACATTGCAGCCAGGAACACAAGGGCAGTTTGGTGCATACACACACCAATCAGCGTGTTAAGGTTGCATTCGTAATGCAATCTGCAGCGAGGGGATACAGCTGGCCCCAGCTGGACTGTGCAAGAGGGGAGACTGCACGCCAGCACCAATGACAGCTCCCACAACGTCCGAATACACTGATGAACCGTTGCCAAGCCACTCCCATGCAGCTGCGCCTCCGCCAGCCCCCCCTGCACGCACCTGCACGCGGCCCTCAAAGTTTACGTATGTGCCCGCCTTCTCCGTGTACGCAGCGCCAGGCAGCACCACGTCAGCGCGCGCAGCACCCTTGTCGCCGTGGTGGCCCTGGTACACCACAAACGCGTCCTTGGGCACATCTGCCTCACTAAAGTCGTCAGCGCCTAGCAGGTACACCATCTTGACCGGCCCACTGTGCTTGCGTGCATTGGCGCTGGGCAGGAAGCCGATGTCGAGTGCGGCCACGCGGCTGGCGTTGTCGTGGATGACGTTGTAGCCGTTCCAGCCCTCCTTGACCACGCCGGCTGCCTCAGCCAGCCCGTGGATGGCCTTCAGCAGCGCCGCACGGTCAGGCCTGCGGAGTTGTGGGGCAGCAGATAACAACAGGGAATGGAGTGAGGAGGGGCATCCATGTGCAGAATCCCCACCACAGCATGCAGCACAGGACAGAGCAATGCTAGGAATCCATGTCCGGCAGGAGGGTCAACAGTACCTGCGGCGCGCATTGGCGGAGCTTACGGACACCCCCATCGCTAATCCTTGCCCCTGCAGATGCAAAGTACCAGCATGGCATGCACTCGGTGACAACGCCGTGACACCCCACCTGTTGAGTACGCCTGGCCCCACCACCAGCACTGGGCGCTGCGCCTTCTTGAGTGCCTCCAGGAAGTCCCCGCCAGCCGCCAGCTTGGCGATGGCTGCCGCGTCACTGCCCAGGTGCGTGTACTTGTACGTCAGGTCCACAGCCTCACCGATCAGGCCAACCTGCGTACGATAATGTACATGAAGGTTATGCTAAGCAAGGTCCACCAACAGGCAGCGGGCAAGGCAAGGCAACAACCAAAGCAGAACAGGGTAGCCAAGCCAGACAACACACAAGCAGCCGTCACAGCCCAGAACCACACGGACGCTTGTACATGTGGCACACAATGTTGTTTGGCAGCACTCAACGCGCACAGCAGCCCTGCCCCACCTGCGCGCCGTCCAGCCAGCTCTTGCGGATGCGTGCGTTGTACACGGGGCTCTCCACGCGTGGGTTGGTGCCGATGAGCAGGATGACGTCAGCCACCTCCAGCCCCGCCACCGTGGTGTTGGCGGTGTAGGTACTGCGCACGTCAGCATCCAGCTCAGGGAAGCCGCCCTCGTGCCAGGTGCTGCCGCTGCCCAGCCGGTTGGCCAGATCCTGGGATGAAACATAAAGCATAAGCACGGCTGTGAGTCAACTGGCAGTAGTGTATATCTAGAGCGCACCACACTTGCAAATGTGTTGACAGCACGTACGACATTGTGCACCTACTGCTTGCCTGCTGTAGTACAATCTTTACAGGAAAGGCAGAACCACAACTGACTGACAGCGTCAGCAAGCTAGCCAAACCTGCGCACGTGCTCTGACAAGTCAAGGCAGCTGCCCACCTTGAGTGCGACCATGTGCCGTGGGCTGCAGCACACTGTCAGATGGTTTACAGCATACAGTGCACCTGCCTGCCTGCCTGTTTAGCTAGCACTGGCATTCAAGGCAGCCATGCCCACCTTGAGTGCGATCATGGACTCTGCGTCTGCCAGCTTGCCCGCGATGGCCTTGAACTGGTTGGGGCCCAGGCCCTGCGCAGCGCCAGCAATGGCTGCCAGCGCATCGCCCCAGGTGGCCTGCTGCAGGCCGTTGGGGCCCTGCAGGGGGGCAGGCGCAACAAAAGGACAGGGCAGCAGCAGGGATAGCACAGTGTGAGAACACCAAAACCATGTCCTGACACTGCACCAGCCAGTGGCCACAACACATGTGCCTTCCTTCTGCCTTGAGAGTCATAAGCAGTTGTCGGAGTGTCATGGCGCTGCCTTCTGCCAGATGCAGCCACGCGACCAGCCAGCCCAACAACCACCCAGCAAGCCTCATCTGCCCCCTCCCCCACCTTGACCATAGCCTATTCAACAATTTTGAGGTGCTGCCTTCAGCCAAATGCACAACACACGGGCTGCAAGCCAGCCAACCACCCAGCAAGCCGCAACTACCCTGCTCCTTGCTCTCCGCTCCCCCCCCCCCAAACACACCCCCGCACCTTGGCCATGGGCGTGTCCAGGCACTGCCGGTCAACGGTCTATAAGGTGCTGCTTTCAGCCAAACACGTGGGCTGCCAGCCAGTCAATAACACAGCAAGCCCCCCCCTCTGCCTGCTCCCCCCCCACCAACACCCTCACCTTGACCATGGGCGTATCGAGGCGCTGCCGCTTGAGCGCGTCAAACTGAAAGCGCGCCTTGTCGCTGATCCACTCCTCATTCACGGCCTCGTTCAGGCGCGGCGTGATGCGCATCACCTCAACGCCCCGGCTGTCAACCTTGATGTTGGCGCCCAGGCCGTCGCTCACGTCTATGCTCTCAGTGCTCTTCAGCTCCCAGGAGCGCGCGGTGAAGGAGGCAGGCTTGCTGGTGAGCGCGCCCACGGGGCACAGGTCAATCACGTTGCCGGACAGCTCGCTGACCAGCAGGCGCTCCACATAGGTGCCGATCTCGCTGTCACGCCCGCGGCCCGTGACGCCCATGTCAGGCACGCCCGCCACCTCCTTGGAGAAGCGCACACACCTGGCAGTGGCATCAACCAGCGTGAAGGTGCAAGTTCAGTGAGCGACATAGATGTGCCATGCAGAATGGCAGCCAATTGTGGATGCGGTCAGCATGAGAGATCTAGTGAGAATGATACAGCCTGCTAGTCATTAGGTGGCTAGTGCTTTGAGCCGGGTCCCTGCTGCGATTGGGCGCAAGCCTACACACAAACACTGCACTCAACAAGGGTGACCAACACCAAGCTAGCGAAGTGAATGCCGTGCATGCCTGATTTGCTGCCCACCGCCCCCGCACCTTGTGCAGTGGATGCAGCGCGTCATGACTGTCTTGACCAGGGGCCCCAGGTTCTTGTCGTCCACGGTGCGCTTCACCTCCACAAAGCGGCTGCGGTCGCTGCCAAACACCATGGCCTGGCAGCAGCAGCAGCAGCAGCGGCACACCAACAGCAGCATGCAAGCGTGGTCAAAAGCACACGAGCACACACTGACGACGTGGCAGCTCGCACTGCACAGGGAGTACAAGCCTCAAATATCAGTCACGCTGGCAGTAGTATGCACTGCATCATTGCCACCCCCAGGGCCTTTGTTCAAGCCTAAAGCTTGCCGCCCCTGCGACTGCTAACAAAAAAAGCATCTGCACAGCAAACGCGTTTAAGTTCAACCGTCGCAGGGGTAACAATTGCAGGAGTAACAAGCTTTGAACGTGAACATAGGTGGTGCAGCCGGCTCCAAGCACCACTGCTGAACCTGCAAGCATCTGCACGTACACTGGCACCTGCACAAATTGGACTGCTCCTTACTGCTGCGAGTACTACTGCTGCAAGTAGGAGTACTTGCTCTGCTGCTCCTGCAAATGCTTTTGCTGCTGCTCTGAATGCTGCTGCTGCTGCTGCTGCTTGTGCTGCTGCTGCTGGTCGCACCTGGTCCTGCAAGTCGCACTCTCCTCCCTGGTCGCAGATGGGGCAGTCCAGCGGGTGGTTGATCTGCAGCAACAGCAGCACACAAGCCGCACAGCAGAGCCACTGTCAGTCAGGGCACTAAAAAAGACGAGCACCGCGGGCGATGCAGCACTGCCGACTTGAAGCAACTGCCAACGCCTGCTACTACGCATCGCTTGCCAGAAGCATGTGTGTGTGTCTATAAACGGCATTCAACAGCACCCCACAGACTGGCTTGCTGGTTTCCTGCTGCGCACTGCTACCACCAGCAGCGCACCCTCCTTGCACCACATCCCACTCCGGCGGGACGTTAAACACGTGGCGCAGTGGTGATGACGGACGAACAGTGGCCGAAAGGTTGCAGGTTCGATTCTGAGCCTAAGCAGTATGCCCCTGGACTCAGGGATACAGTCGGCGAAAGCCGAAGGAAGGATGCTGCTAATGTCCTCGCGACTCTCTGCAGGACTCCGTCGATTGCTGGCTATATACACACCGGCCCTGCTAGGTATGCAGTCCACCGTATGGGGTGATTCCCACATGCTGCCTAGTAAGGGGTGTAAGGGTCTGGGTGGTCTACCTTACACCGAAAATAGATAGAATAATCAGTCCGCTTTCCGCCTCCCCAGTGGGTGAGGCGCGGTTGCCGATGCCCAAAGGTATGGCTTACAAGGATTTATTATTATTATTTTTATCCCACTCCTGCTGCTGCATCTGCAGAAAGCCGGCCGCTACAACTCTTCAACTGGTGCCATTGCTGCTGTTTGGCACTGCTCGAACATGCGTTTGTCTGCCTGGATGCTTTGAGCTGCTGTCACTGCAACTGGCACTTGTTGGTTGGGTGCTGCTGCTGCAGTTGGGTGCTGCTGGACTGCCACAGCTGTCTCCCCCCCGTCCACGCACCAGCAGGAACTCCATCACTCCCTCGCGCGCCTTCTTGACCAGCGGCGTGTCTGTCTTGATCTTCATGCCAGGCCCAGCAGGCATGGCACAAGAAGCAACAGGCTTGGGGCTCTTCTCCACCTGCAACACCACAGCATTCCCACTCACGTGAGTTTATACGCCCCACCATGCACTGCTGCATCTGCAGCTCTGATGCTGCGTCATGAACTGGCCACCTCACGTCAACCATGCATCTGCTACTGCACACACCAACTTTGTGTATGACGTGAAGTCATGCATGGACCCGATAGTGCTGTGCTGATTGCAAGCTTGGCATCTGCCGCCCAAGCGCAACCGCCAGCCTTCAAGCCACTGCTGATTCAAGTATTGCATCTGCATCACCCGCACACTGCACGCGCATGGAGCTTGCACTATGCTTGCTGCGTTGTGCTGCTTCTGTAAGCTGCTGCTCCCACCTCTACGAGGCACATGCGGCAGTTGCCAGCGATTGACAGCCGGTGGTGGTAGCAGAACCTGCATTGCACGACGTCGAAAGCCTTAGCCACCGCTTGCTGGCCTGTAAGCCCAGCTGTCCATGCGGTTTAAGAGCAGCAGCAGTGCAAATCTCTTTGTGCACTCACCTGGGGATGTCAATGCCTGCTGCATCACAGGCCTGCAGCACTGTGGAGCCCTTGGGGATGTTGACTGGCTCATCGTTCACAAACACCTCGATTGTGTCCGATTGGGGCGCTGCCTGCTGCAGAGCGCTGGCACTAGTTGAGAGGCACCTCACTGCGCTCAGGCAGCTGCCCAGCAGCAGGGGCGCCTGCCTGACGCTGCTGAGCATCTCTACTGCGCTGAACTTCCAGATCAGGGGACCAAGTAGGTGCGCAGTGCTGCTTACTCGGACCCCCAGGGGCAAAGCTCAAACGCAAGGTACAACCCTGCTAGCAGGCAAACAGCTGCACCGCACCACGCTCCATTGGCTGTATCCTGTGTCAGCAACCTACTCGTCCCGTGATCAAGCCAGGCACACCTCAGCTCGGGAATAACAGTGACACAGGGCTTGCCACCTGGCCAGACCTTGTGAAGAGGCGTCGCAAGCGTCTATTCCATGTTTTGAGTTCGTTCAAAATTGACGAGGCGATCTGCGTCGGTCGTGTAGCTGCCTAACTTGAGTAATGTCATGTGCTGTGTGTCCAGCTGTTGTTGACATGGGTACACAGATGCTGCTAGTGTCCTGCAATTGGGCAGCTCCACAGCAGCAGGATCCCCTACTACAAGCTGTCTGCTTAGATGAGCAGCATACCAGCAACAGTGACTGCAGCATTCAGCAGTACAGTAGCAAACTGAAGCTGCAACAGCCAACTGGCACTGGCAACTGCACTTTCAGCATCAGGCGCACCCAGCATCAGAGAGCACAAGATAAGGTGAATAGGATTATAGTGGAATGAATGGCAGCAATGCTCGCTGTGCAACGGCTCCATAGCAATCATCAGCCTGGTGACCGGTACCGCCAATCATTGAAATGATTTCACGTGCAAAATTCTCGTGCATGATGTAGAGTTTGGCGATGATCGTGTTGCTCTGTAAAGGCATCTCATCAAAGCTGCTGTGCTCTGCAGGTGTATGCTCAGGTCTGCCTGGTCAGCAACGCGCGGCTGTGTGAGCTGGCAGTGCAGCGCTCTGGCGATGCTGCCCCTCAATATGTCGGCACGCTCCGTGGGCAACAGCTGGAAGATCAGCAGCTGTTTCAACTGAATGTGGATTTGCTGGTGAGCAAGCAGCCGCTATTATCTAGTGCACTTGAACATATGCACCAATCTGGCATGCACTGGCAGTGGTGCCACGCCTCAGGCAGCCAGGTGTCTGCTCCGTCAACCGTCTGCTCGTGCGCAGGTTGTGCAGGATACGGCAGAAGCAGTTACACAACTGCGGGTACCCTACACCCATCACCAGCGCCTGCTGCAGGTGCCACATGTGGCACATGTCAGGAACATTCTGACCTCCCGTGCTGCTTGGTGTCGTGCAGGCACTTCCAGGCTGGCAGCTGCTGGTGCTGAAGCTGCTGTCACTGCAGGGCAGCAAGGACAGTGTCAACCTGTGCCAGCTGGCTGTAGTGCCAGCCAGCGGTGACGAGGCACAGCAAGCCAGCGCAGGTGCAGGCCAGCAGCAGCAGCAGGGGCCTTTGTCGCAAATGGATGAGCTACGGTTGCTGAATGAGAGCGTGGCAAAACAAGGTGAGCTGAACATCAGATGCAGATGCATCTCTAACGCTCTCCGCTCCTCATTCTCCCTAGCTTTTCACAGCTTGCACCTATCATGTTGCCTCTGACCTCAAGCAACATCACCTGCTGCGTGCAGCATGGCATAGCTGGCGTGTAGCAAGGGAGTTGGCCACATCATACCTGCCCTTGACAGCCACTGCTTCCGCCCTACTGTTGCAGTTCAGGACGCCGATAGCATCACAGCAGTGCCTGCGTCACTGCAGCTCCTGTTTGGCAAAACCACGCAGCAACCAACCGGAGGAGCCTCAGCAGTGAAGTCGTTATCAGCCATGGTGGCGAAAGGCATGCTGCTGAAGCTGCAGGAACAGCAGCAGCAGCAACAACAGCAGCAGCAGCAACCTCAACAGCAGCAGCAGCAACAACAGGTACAGCAACAGCATCAGCACGGCGAGGTGCAAGGTGCCGCCACATCCAGCACACCTGCTGCTGCTGCTGGTGCTTTGACAGCGGCCGATGCGCACGCAGGTGTTAGCAGCAGCAGCGGCGGCGGCTGCTCTGATGCTGTGGTGCTTGCTGTGCAGCGGCTTGAAGGCAAGGTGGATGCACTGGCTGGCAAGCTGCTGTGGTCCATGGAGCAGCTGCTGCACCAGCAGCAGCAGATCATGCAGCGGCTGGACGCCCTGGAGGCAGCAGCCCCGCAGCATAGGGCCTAGCCAGCACAGCAGCACCTTGTTGTAGTAGTGGCAGCCCAGTGACATGTGTGTACAGCATGCCGGGAGATGCCGGCAGGTATTCAGGAATTTTGCTGAGTCTCTTGTGCAAGCTTGGGATATGCGTGATAGTTGCTGACATCATGGAGCGGTGCTTCCTCCTTCTCGCCTCAGTGGGGCGCGGGGCCGATGGTGTGCTTGCTATGGAGTGAATGGGTGATATGATGTTGATTATGTGTACAGCATCACCGGGATAGATAAGGTGCCACTGTTGCGTAGCCGCCTGCAAGGGCGTATAGTGAACGAGGGTGTGTTGCACATCCCTTCCTGCTAGAGTGCTGCAAAGTTTTCACATCTTGATTGGAGGTCTGTTTTCCATATATACATGCAGTTTCAATGCAGTTACTCCCTGGGGGAGCCATTGGCTGCCAGTTGTCACAAGAGTCTGCTGTGACATCATATGCATAGTATGCATTCTAAATTCTCTTTCTCTCTGGTCTGGTGCATCTCAGGCGTGCAGTGTGCTCAAGTGTTACGGTCAAGACACCTATATATATCATTCTTTCAAGATGTTGGCAAAAGTGCATCGTGTGAAGGGTGGGCTCATGCCAGTTTGGAAGAGCCGGCTCATCAGCGTGGAAGTAAAGCGTATCATTCTGCTTACATGCGTTCGCCCGATTGTTGAATATGGCAGTGAGGTCTGGTTTCCGTCAACTGCAAGGCAACTGCAACAGATTGACAAAGTGCAGACTGACATCATCAAGTGCTCAATGCGTTGTGGCAAGGAGCGCCCTTGCACTTCACTTGTTCTGGCTGAATGGGGTGTGAAGCCATTGCACATGTGGCTTCATCAGAGGGCGATGGAGTATTACTTTAGGGTCCAGCGTATGCAGAATTCGCGTTTGCCACGTCAGGTTTTCTCAGCTGAGTGGAAGCGCCCTAGTGGTGCTGTTGCGGTGACACCTTGGCATAAGTATGTGCAGAGTTTGCTTTGCAAGTATGGTGTGGATGTTGAGGCGGCGGCTGATCGAGCTAATGCGTGCAAGAATCACATCAACCGTCAGGTCAGGAAGCTGCATGCAGACAGAATTGTTTGTGAATCACTGCAGCACTCTACTTTGAGCCGTTACATCACGCATGTGCACCCTACACATGCTGATGCCATGCGTTTTAAAAGGGCTAGGCCCTTTTTGTGTTCTGGTGCGCCAACGCGTGGTATTGAGTTGCTGATGCGTGTTCGAATGGGCTGTCTTTGCGTGCATGAGCGTACCAGTCGTTATGGTGGCAGCAGAGCTGATTCTAACACAGCATGTCCTGCTTGTGGTCAGGGTGTTGAGTCTTTGTCACATCTGATGTTTGATTGTCCCGCTACTTCTGCTCAGAGGGATACTATGCTTGATGAAATTCGGTCTGTTTTGCGTGATGTTGCTGGCGGCGCTGAAAAATAGCGCAATGTGTTGTCGTTGACTGATGCATCCACCAAGTTGTTGCGTTTTGTTTCTGATGATATTTGGGGTAGTAGGGGGGTGTGCCGAGTGATATCTAGGAGCATTGCTGAGTATCTTGTCCAAGCTTGGGATGTGCGTAATATTTGCAAACACAATGGAGCAGTGCTCCCTCTTTCTTCCGCTCCTGAGGGGCGCGGGGCCGATGGCGTTGATGCTATGGCTTAATGGGTAACATGATGATGATGATGATGATGATGATGATGATGATGATGATGATGATGATGATGATGATGATATCATTCTTTCATGTGCTGCTGGAAGAAGCAGCTGACTTGCATACAGATGACCAGACTTCAAGTTGAAGTTCAAGTCCATGTACCCTTGCCTTTGAGAACGTTCTCATGTTAACATGTTGGCATGAGCCGTCTGCAAGAGACGAGCACACTTGCCACTCAGCCTGAGTAATCTTTGAATTAAGTTTTCTTTTTATTGCAAAGCCTGGCAGGCGGACTCAGCCATCAGCGGCTGATGCTCTCACACATTCTTAGCACATGCATGGGAAGACAAGGCACTGTTGCTAGCACAAGCAGCATGTCATTGTGCGTCCACGCTTGCACATGCACGTGTACTCTACATGCTGCAGAGATGCCTTATATTGACAATATATGACAGGTAACACTTGAATTAACACTTGAATAGCTTGGCGTGCTCATTACCTGTGCCTCTACAACATGCAGTACAATGCCCACTCCATGCACACTGTGCACTGGCAGTGGGTGGCATTCCTCTGCTCGCACAGCACTACAGCTGCTGCATCTCGGCAGCAGCCCTGTTGGGGGTACACTGCTGGCGATGCCTACAGCATCCCGCAAACACAGGAGCACTAGTAAGCAGCGCAGACAAGAGCTGCTGCTTTCACTGCTGTTGATGCCCCTGGTACGAATCAGCCGGCTATACACCAGCATGTGCAAACCAATAAACATGATCAAAGTCTCCAGCAGCTGCTCATGGGTACCCGCCATACCCGCCAGGTGCGCCATAACCGCCGGGGTTGAAGCCGCCCTGCTGCTGCCCGTACATGGGGTCCATGCCCGCTTGCTGCTGCTGTGCCATGTACTGCTGGTGCTGTTGCTGCTGCATTGCGGCAGGGTCAACAGGCCGCGGCACCTGTGCTTCTAGGCTTCTCTTCAGCTCTGCGATCTCGTTTTTGAGGTCCCTCAGCGCATGCGCCATGGCGTCCTGCGGCAACTTTGCATCTGTGGTTTGGATACGTACCACCATGAGGGGGTCCAGAGGGTGGGGAATGCGGTAGCCTGCAAACACGACTGCCTCATCGCTGTGCAGCTGCTGGCGCAGCAGGTTGCCTACTGTGTGGTCCTCCAGGCGAATGACATAATGGCCAGCGTTCTTCAGCTTGGTGTCTGTATGGAACTCTACTTTTGACAACCCCTCAGGAATCACAAAGCGCGAGTAGCGGTCCGGCTGGTTCATTGCTGCTCCTGCTGCTTGTGAAGCTGTTGGTTATCGCTGCTGCGGGCAGCTGGGTGCACGCAGCTGGCTGCTGTCCTGCAAGCAGGTGCAAGCGACAAAGCAGCAGGCGTTGGATTAGTTCAGCAGACAGAGCACACAACATTAAAAACAACAGAACCTCTCGCTTGCTTTGCCCACCTTGAAACGAGCGCTTCAAACAGAGTGCAGCACTACAGAAGCTCCATGCTTTTGGAGCTGAGACAGTGCTGCTGTGTGTGTAATCACAGCAGGCCCTACAGCAGCTGGCCACTGCTTGCCAGTGCCTAAACTAACAAGCCTGGTACAACTACTGGTGACTTAGTTGCGTGGTTGTGGTCTCAAGTGTGATCAGACAACCACTAGCTCACAGAACTGCTGCAGAGCAGCACCGGAGGCAGCAGACTGTATCAAGGCAACGGTACAAGCGCACAAACAACACCAAGTATGATCGCTGAAGTCACCAGAATTGAATGCGACGTCATAACATGGAGCTCGCGAAGCGCACAGGGCTCAACACCTGCATGTTCGCACCAGCTAGACAAAGCCCTGCCTGTTCTGACATCTGCACTCAGCACAGCTCAACACCTTGCCATCGCAAATGGATCAATGGTGTTGAATCGCGACTCGCAACCCGAAGTAGCCAAGCCGTGCTAATCTCGTGTTCATTCGGCACTCATCTTACCATGCAACTCGGCTCCCAACACTATTGAATATGTTCTGATGAGCTGATGAGTTCGATTTGATGGGAAGCATGTAAACGGTACCGTGATTTGTACCAGGCTGCAGAATGCTCTGGAGCAGCACTCTCAGGTGGCAGCAACTGCTGGTGCTCTGCGCCCTGCTGCTGCTCCCTGGCACCAAAACAGAGTCGGTAGAGCCTGAAGCAGGCACTGGTCTGCAGCTGGTCCCCAGCTATCCCGCACCAGGGTAAGTGGGACGTTGCACAGTTGCTGCTGCTATCCTTGCACCAAACTGCCAGCTGCGCACAGTGACATCACTCCTCATCACCTGCAACGCATACCTGACACCTTTCTCCCTCTGTCAGCGCTGATGTGCTGCTGGTGACGCTGGTAGATGGGTCAGTGGTGGCCCTTGATCATGCCACAGGCAGCCACCTGTGGACGTATGACACAGGGGCGCCATTGGCATCAGCACGACAGGCCAGCGCCCCCAGCCAGGGCATGAACCTGGTGGCAGGCGTTGACGGAGGGCTGTACGCATATGGTGCAGCACAGCAGAGCAGCCCAGGGCTCCAGGTGCGCTACCGGACACCTGCAGGACACCCGCGAGACACTCAATGACTGGCTGCGCAGTACCTTTGCAGCTCAAACATCATAAGTTGGTGCTGTACTGTGTACGCAGGCACTTGGGCAGTCGTGGCTAGCATCGGTTCACAGCAGCGTATGCATGACCACTGTAGCCTTGCTTTGCACGGTTGTGTGGGTGCTGCTACGCCGATGCTCGTGATGTTGCAATGGCATGTTGTCAACAAGCAGTGTTGCTTTGGGTTGTGTGCTGCTGCAGCGGCTGCCCATGTCGCTGCCTGAGCTGGTGGAGGCAGCGCCCAGCCTGACAGCAGACGGCAGCATCATCCTGGGGCGGCGCGAGAGCAAGGTGTTCCTGCTGGACAAGCGCACAGGGCGCAGCATCACCACGCTGGGCAATGCAGCAGATGCACTGGAGGACCACACAGGCGCAATGGGTGCGTGGCGCGCAAGTCCACTGCAGTTAAGGCAGGTGTCTAAGTTGCAGTGCAGCAGTTGCGATGCAACAGCTGGTGGGCTGTGGGGGTGCGAGGCTGTGCCTGTTAGCAGTCGCGGAGCAAGTGCACTGCGTCCAAGGGCTTGCAACAAGTGGTGACACAGCAGTTGATGTGTGAGCATGCATGCTGGCACGCTGATGCTCAGCTGTACTGCATGCTGCGGGGCGTGTCGCCTGATGCTACTGCTGTGGCGCTGGTGTACTGCCTGCAGGCCTGCTGTCTGGTGCTGGCGATGATGTGCTGGTGCTGGGGCGGCAGGACTATGCAGTGCGCAGCGTGCGCATCGACAGCAAGGCTGAGACGTGGAACGCCACCTTCAGCCGGCTGTATATGATGGGCAGGGACAGCGCCAGCCTGCGAGACTTCTTCGCGACCGGCGCGGCACCAAAGCTGGACCAGGGCAGGCCACGCGCAGGTGAGGCGGCGCGTGACTGTACTTGCTGCCTGTTGATTGTTGCACGTATCCTGTGTGACGCTGGCCGTATGTGCTGGAACGACTGAGAGGGATTGCTTTGCAGACGCGTGGCGCATATCTTCAAATGCGTCTGCATGCTGAGCATATTGCGCATCAGGTGCTTGCGGTTTGCTGCGCCAGATGAAGTAACCGCGCTGCACTATCTGCTTCAAACCTGTTGGTGGCCCATGTGCAGGGTTGCCCCGCTTGGTGGCTGGCACAGACAAGTCGCTGTCAGCGTTTGACAGCAAGACCAGCGACCGCATGTGGTCCTTCACATTCCCTGCTATGCCTATCAGTGCGCATAGGCAGGACGGAGTGGGCGGCAACTACCTGGACCCTGCGAATGCTTGGGCACGCGGCGGCATCGTCCCCAGCAGCAGCACAGGCTTAGCGCCGCATGCGCAGCTGCACCCGCTGGCACCTAAGCAGCCGCGTCGGCAGCAGCAGCAGGGGCAGGTGCAGCAGGGCGGCACTGTGCTGGTTGGTGCATTGCCTGGCAGCTCGTATTACGCGCTGCCTGCTGACCACCTGGTGCTTGCTGCGGATGAGGAGACTGGCTTGCCGGATACAGGCACGACGGTGTGGCCAAACCGCGTGGGCAGCTTGCCGTTGGACATCACACCTGCAGACACAGGAGGCTTTTGTGATGATGATGCTGGCGCTGCAGCGAGCGTTGTGGAGTTGGGAGATGACAACGGCAGGGCCAGCAGTGGCCGCCCTATGCTGCCTGCGCCGCTGCCTGCAGATGGAGCGCGTGCTCCTGCAACTGACGGCAGCAGCAGCAGCAGTGAGGACGGCAGCTATGATGGCTCAGACGGTAGCTGCGGCGATGGCAGCACCACCGGTGGCAGCGACAGCACCAGCCTCGCACTGCTGGATGAGCGCTCGCTGGTTGCCTTGGACTCGACTGATTCTGGGCTGATTGGCGAGTTGGACACGCTGACCTGCCCGCAGCCGCCGCTGGGCATCCACAGCATACAGACGCAGCAGCTGCCGCAAGCTGTTGCCTGGCTGCCAGAAGCTGCAAGCACCAAGGTGCGCTGCGTAGTGGGAAACAGCAGCAGTCTGTTGAGTGGCGTTTCGTGTTGAATTGGCCGTGTGTTTCACACACTTGCTGCCCTGTTTGAGGGTTGCTTGAGTTGGTTGGACATGTCTAGTACATTGAACATTTTGCATTGACGTAGGACATGCAGCATTGCTGACCCTCCCCCGTGGTCGCTGCCCTGCTGCTGGTGGTGCCACATGCAGAACGCTGCAGCAGATGCTCATAGCAGCCAGCGCTGGACCACCGTGGAGCTGGTGCTCATGGCTGCAGTCGCAGCCCTGCTGCTGCCGCTGCTGTACGTATTGAAAACGTACCGCGCGGCTAGCAGCAAGGCGTTGGCGACCAGTGCTGCACCACCCGCAGCTGGCAGCCCGGCCAAGGCTAGCAAGAAGAGCAAGTCCAAGAAGGGCAAGCAGTCAAACAAAGCAGCAGCTGCAGACGCAGACGCAGCTGAGTTGCAGGAGCTGACAGCAACCGCAGTCAACGGCATGCAGCCGGGCTTTGACCCAGTCGCCAGCAGCGCGCCGGCCGTGAGCAGCGGCGACATCGAACGCAGCAGCAGCGAGATGCAGGCACTGCTGGCAGCAGGCCAAGCGCTGCATGCAGGCAGCAGCCAGATGTCGCGGCCTGCGTCAGCTGCTGGGTCAGCCATGGGCGTTGGCAGCCCGCTGCGCAGCCCCAGTCCTTCAGATCCTGGCGCCATCTCTCCTGTGCCTGATGGTGCCAGTGGCAACACGCCTGGCATGATGACCACGCGCAGCTACGTTGACGAGGACGGAGCTGTTGTGATTGGCAGGCTGCGCGTGGGGCCCGGCATCCTGGGCTATGGCAGTGCAGGTGCGCTGATGTTTGGGGGCGGTTAGCTGGTAGGCTGGGAGTTGATTCGGCCTGCTGGGAGCCGAGTTTGATGTACGATGTACGATACCGCAACAAACATGCGTACGCAGCAGGCCCAATTTGTGTGTCAACACTGCAGTTCCACAGCGGGTACGCCTGGAACTTTGCTTACTCAAGTGCAAAGTGCCTTGCCTAGCTTAGCAGTCACCACCTGCTGACCCTATCCATCCTTCTGCCGGCTCGTCCCCTCCCTTCTCACCCCACTTGCAGGCACCATCGTGTACGAGGGCGTGCTCGCCAGCCGTCCCGTAGCGGTCAAGCGTCTGCTGCGTCAGTTCTACACGCTGGCGCGCAAGGAGATCCAGGTGCTGGTGGTTAGCGACGAGCACCCCAACGTGGTGCGCTGCTTCGCCATGGAGGAGGATCGCGAGTTTGTGTACCTGGCGCTGGAGCGCTGCAAGCACAGCCTTAGCGACACGCTCTCAAGCAGGGAGGGCCAGCAGGACATGCAGGTGCGGCGCGCTGCGAGCAACGGCAGCAGCTGCTGCAGCAGCAGCAGCATTTGCAGGTGCAGGTGCAGGTGTCCCATCCAGGGAGATGGTGTCGTGCTTGTGTGTGGGCAGGAGGCTATGTGTGTGAGGCCAGGCCGCATGACGGACGATATGCTCGTGGATGCGCTGCATGGGCGGGGTGGTAGTGCCCGGAACAGTGCACCTCCACTGGCTTGGCAGCAGGCAGCACGCTGGATTTGAGTTTGCAATGCTCACCATATCGGTCGCAATGCTTGTCGCAGCCCACTTACGTGTGGTATACTGCTGCATGCAAACATCCTGCGCTTGCACTGCAGGACGCAAGCGGCACGCCCACGCCCTGGTGCATGTCGGTGCTGTCAGACATTGCTGCGGGCCTTGCCGCGCTGCACCAGCGCCAGATCGTGCACCGAGACCTCAAGCCGCACAACGTGCTGCTGACTGAGGGGGGGCGCGCCAAGCTGAGCGACATGGGGCTGAGCAAGCAGCTGGTGTCAGAGCAGAGCTCGTTTGAGAGCCACGGCTCAGGTGAGGCTGGCCAGGACCGGCGCTGCAGTGCATGCTGTCTGTGGTGCAGGCGATAAGGGTCAGGCAGGCATAGGGCAGAGCTTTTATCTGGTCTGTTGGCTGACAGCGGCTGCACAGCACCGTCAGCAGTCCTGGGCCGGACCGGCACTGCAGCACATGCTGTCTGTGATGCTGGCGATATGACGAAGCAGGCAAAGCGCAGACCAGTGTTATGGTCTGTGGGCTGACAGCGGCTGCACAGCGCCATGAGCAAGTCGCAACACTGCACATCCGTGCCTGCACACATGCCAACGCGTGATGTAAGGTAATAATGCCAACACTTGCTGCGCTGTGCACGTCGCGCTTGCTGCAGGCGGCAGCAGCGGCTGGCAGGCTCCTGAGCAGCTCATGGCCAAGGACGGCAGCGCAGTGCGTCAGAGCCGTGCCATGGACGTGTTCAGCCTGGGCTGCGTGATGTACTACTGCCTCACGACAGGCAAGCACCCCTTTGGGGAGCACTACGAGCGCGACACCAACATCCTGCGCGGGCTGTGCAACCTGGCGCCACTGCACAAGTGGCCAGAGGCATACAACTTGGTGGGTGGGGGTGGCAAGGCAGCGCAGGACAGGGCCTAGCCGCTGTTGCGTGGAACAGGAGGGAAAGCAGAGGGTTGCATGCAGGATGATTGCAGCCGAGTCATGGGTACAAGCCAGGAAGCAAGCAGCAAGAATTGTGGGTGCCATATACTTTACAAATGCACGGCACTGTGTGCCAGTAACAGCTGACTGCACACTGTCCCTTGGCGTCTTGTTGTGGGCAGCAGTTTTTGCAGTTGTTGCCAGGTGAACTCTGAAGGTGTAGGTCCTGCCGCCCCGCCAATCCAGCTGTGCTTGCTCACTACTACTGCTGCTGCTGCTGCTGCCTGGGCTGTGCACAGGTGAGCGCCATGCTGTCCAAGAGCCCTGCTGCGCGGCCCAGCATGTCTGCCGTGCTGGGGCACCCCTTCTGGTGGAGCGAGGAGCAGCGCCTGGCCTTTCTGGTGGACGTCAGTGACAGGTGAGCCGGCAGCGACGCCTGTATGTTGCAGCAGCTGGTCCAGTATGGAATTGGCATGTACTTATGATTACACCCTCTCACAACATGTGTATGGCAGGTGAGGCGCCCACGACGGTCATGTTTGATCGGTGTTGCAGAGCAGCAGCCGGCCCAGTCAGGCGATGGCATGAACACACCCTCTCCTCGCAACTGTTGTATGGCACACGTGGTTGGTGGCTGCTGAGCCTGTTCAAAGTACGTGCCAACGCAGCATGCCTGCAGTGCACAGCAACTGCAGTGCACAGTAGCGCACTGTTGGCACTGCACAGTGCAGTCATTCCACATCCATCTGCGCTGCACTGCTGCCGCCACCTGCCAGGGTTGAGAACGAGGACCGTGAGCCGGACCCCTCGCTGCTGCACGCCCTGGAGTCGTACACAGCAGCAGCACTGGGCCCCAACTGGGGTGCTGCACTGGACGCTGAGCTAATCGCCAACCTGGGCAAGTACAGGCGCTACGACTACACCAGCCTGCGCGACCTGCTGCGCGTGGTGCGTAACAAGCGCAACCACTTCCGGGAAATGCCCAGCGAGCTGCAGCGGCTGCTGGGGCCCCTGCCTGACGGCTTCTACAGGTGCGGCTGTGCTGCACAGTGCCGGCACTTGGTTGTGTTGTGATTAGGCCTGCCAGCCACCGAGCACACCATACCTGTGCCCAACGGCCCTCTACTCACAACAGGTCGCATGCTTGGAGCGCAGAGCGCATGCATGCTGCAGTACGGATGGTTAGTGTCGCAGATCACTGCTGTGCGTATGTGTGCATGCAGGCATGCTGGGAAAACCACGGGGTTGTCATCAACAACCCAGTGGCTCCAGCAAGCCTGCAAGCCCACATGCATGTTAGTGATGTGCAACACATACCCTCCGTACTGCAGCATCAACTTGTGACGTTGTGAGGTACCAGCACCTCCAAGGTGCGCCGCGCCACGCCACGCTACGGCGCCATGCCAGGTTGTGCATGGTGCGCACCTGACCTGCATTGTGGTCTGTTTGTACACGCAGGTACTTTGCAAGCCGCTTCCCCATGCTGCTGCTGGGCGTGTTCTTCTTTGCGCTGCGGCACTTGGATGATGACCCAAACTTGGCAAAGTACTGGCCTGGAGGCCAGCACCTGTTCACAGCATTCAACAAGCCATGGGAGACCATGGCAGCATCAGCATCAGCGCGCGTGAAGGCACCCAGAGGCCCCAGTGCACGGCGCAACAGTGGCGGTGGCATGGCAGGTAGGCCAGTCAATCCCTCACCGCTGGGTACACCTGCGACACCGCCGCGGCCACCGTCAACTGGTGCAGCTGCAGCAGCCGCATCAGCATCAGCGGGTGGCGGTTCGGATGCTGGCAACAGGATCGGGGTCATCTCCTTTGCGCGCGTTGCTGCAGCAGCAGCACCGGGCGGGCAGCCAGGCTTAGCAGCAACAGCTGCGTCCCCAGGAGGCATTGCAAGGGACAGCAGGGACGGCATGAGCAACGGCGTCAGCAGCAGTGGCGGCGCTGACGGTGCAGCGCCTGTGGTTGGTTACGCACTTGCCGAAGAAGAGGAGCCACTTTTCACACCGAACTTCCCGATGCGGCCTGGCAAGCAGCACTGCGAGTTCTACACCAAGACTGGGCACTGCAAGTACGGGCACGAGTGCGTGTTTGACCACCCACCCGAGTACGCGGTGGCGCTCACGGAGCAGGGCCTGCCGTACCGGCCTGACCAGCCGGTGTGCACGTTCTACCAGCGCACGCAGCAGTGCAAGTACGGGCCTGCCTGCAAGTTCCACCACCCCAAGCTGGTGCCCATCTACGCAGGCTCAGCACTGCACCAGGCGTAGTGAAGTCATGGGCTTGTGTAAGGTGCGCTGAGGCAGGTGTGGGGTGCATGTGGGGCTGGCCATTTGCAGCTGCAGTTGGAGTAGCTGGCGGCAGATGCAATCGTGATGGGCTCACGAGGCTTGTGCAGAGTGCGCTGGAGCAGCTGTAGGGTGCATGTGTGGTTGGCCTGTTGCAGCTGCGGCTGGATTAGCTGGCGGCAGCTGCAATCGTAGCAGCGGTAGGAGCTTTTTGAGTGAAGCTCTGGCGGGGAAGACCTCCCCGTCCTGATTGTTGCATGGTTTCACAAGCACGACAAGCATTGGCGCTGTTGAACTGTTGAGTACATCCAGTGTGGCTACGTGTGAGCTGCACTGGCAAAACTGCTTGATGTGCACTACCTGATTCGACAATTAATTGTTGTGAAGCGAGGGGCTAGCCTGAACGCTGCCAGTGATCATCAAGAAGAGCCTGGTTGGACGCAGCCGCAGCTTCTACAGTGCATCTATTTGCATGGATGGGGTATTGTGGGTGTCAGTATGATGCGTGTCAGTGTGATGCGTGGAACAGGCATTTCTGTCCCAGTTTTTCTCATTAGCGATGCAAGGCGGACCCTGAGTGCTGCATAGGCTGCATTGTGCTTTGCCAAGTGTGTTGTGCTGCAGCTCTTTACATGTTGATGTTGAATTTGACTGTGGGGGATGGGCTGCGTGTGGTGTTTAGCAGCAGGGGCCAGTCATGTCACGTGCTGCAGCAAGTTACATAGCATGTAGTAGAATCTTCTCCACGCGCCATGTGCCATGCGCTGAGTGTGATACGTGCTTCTTGTCTGGCCTCCAAAACAGTCTGGCCTCCAAACAGGCTGTGCAAGGCTAGTCCAGAGTTGTGCTGTCAGATGTAACAACGACGACCATGGTGCTGGAGGACGTTTTCGACGTGCTGATCAAGACTGATGTTTGGTTATTTGGTGCCTGCCTTACATCTGTTTGGTTGAGTCACCCGCCTAACGGTTGCAACTTCGGCAATCATCGCCATAGCAGCAACGAGGACATAGGACGTCTTGCAATACCTGTTGTAGCTTTGGCAAACGATCATTAGCATTGAAACGCAATGGGCAACGCGCCCAGCTCAGCAGTGCTGCAGGCTGTGCACAATGGTGACGTGCAAGCAGTTCGAATAGCTATACAGGAGCATCCAACACAGATAGACGACACAGAGCCAACGGTAGGCGCCTACAACTGCTGCAGCATGAGCTCCTGCTGCTGCTGTAGCCCAGCCATGCTGCTACTGCTACTAGTGCTACTGCTCCAACGCTCGCTGCCCTTGCTTTCCGCGTGTGCATGCATGCATGAACATACAACGTGCTGCGTGTCTTGCAAGTGCAGCACGGTTGGACTCCCCTGCACATAGCTGCAGTGAGGGGCTACGATGTCATTGTCAGAGAGCTGCTGGCGCGCTGCGCAGCGCCCAACTTGGTAGACAAGGTACGCTTGCAGCAGCACAGCTTTCTTGCAACCTAGCTTCTTTGCAGATAGTGCTGATACCGCAAGAACATCTACACAGCTGAACTAGACAGCTGGTGTGTCGCTGCTCCCATTGTCCAGCGTACAGCTGCAGACAGCTGTTTGTGCTGTGTCATAAGCAGCTGTGATTGCTTCACCTGCACATCTGTTTCATAGCCGTGCCCATTTCAACCTGTGCATTGGGTGGTTGCCACATCTGCAGGAGGGCCGCACTGCATTGCACCTGGCAGCAGCAGAGGGCCACGCCATAGTGGTGAAGGACTTGCTACGCAGGGGTGGCGACCCACTGAAGAAAGATGAGGTGCGCAGCGAACGGCCAGGCCAGGTGGACACCGCGGCCAGCAGCAGCGGCTGGCTGTGTCGTCAGATGGCTGTACAAAGAACCTGCATCTCATAGCTGTGGCTCAACTCAAAGCAGCAGTTGCTGCTGCTTGCAGCTGAAGCTGCTGCTTGCAGCTGCAGGGGTGACTTGAACGCATTCCGTGCCCATGCTCTGGCACTGATGTTGCTGCATCTCCTCTCCAAGTGGCTGCACCTCGGCCTGTGAACAATCAGGGTCTACTGCTGCTGCTGCTGCCGCCGCTGCTGCTGCTGGGGCCTGGCCTGCTGCAGGCTGGCAAGCTGCCGCTGGACCTTGCGCAGGAGCAGAGCCACGCCATCACTGCCGGCCTGCTGGCTGACGCAATGGCTGGCAGGGGCGTCAGCACACCAACAGGTGCGCTGCCAGCAGCAGCGGTGGCAGTGGCGGCGGCAGCAGCGCCAGCAGCAGCGTTGTGGCCTTGTAAGATGCACACGTACCGGCAATGATAGCCTGCAGTGGCCACAACCTGGCAATGCCAAGTGAGCCGGGAGCTGAGTTCATGAAGAACCTGGCAAGTTACAGCAGTGCCTTGTTGCTCTGAGAAGCATGAAGCATGCACATGAGAAAAGCTGGTTACAACTATGCACCGTTTGCCCTGCCTCACTGCTGTTGCTGCCATCTGGTCCTGCTGCAGGCTCCCCTGCAGCGTGGCAGGCCAGGGGCCAGGCGCAGCAAGATGTGCCGGTAGCTGGCGGCACCGGTGTGCGGGTGCTAGTACCAGACTTTTCCAACCTGGGCATCACACCTCCAGCAGCTGGTGTTGGGGCCTATCCAAACGTCCCAGCACCCTTGCCAGGAGCACCAGCACCACCAGCAGCAGCAGGGTATGACAACAGCTGGTTGAGTGAGTTGCCCGTGCCGCCTGGCATGAGCATCTCAGCACCCTCTGCACCACCTGCACCTGCTGCTGCTGCTGCTGGGGCTGTTGCTGCTGGGGCTGTTGCTGGGCAGCAGCAGCAGCAGCAGGTGGCGCCGCCTGGTGCTCCCGCAGTGTCTGCGCTGCCGGATTACTACAGTTACATTCGGCCACTGCCTGCAGAGCCGGAGCGACAGGCCGCAGCAATGCAGCCAGCAGTTGCAGCAGGTGCGTGCTTGCTGTGTTTTGGTACCAAGTGGGTGTGTTGTAAGTGCGTGTTGTCGAACTTGAATTTGTGTATGTCGCAACTGTTCCTGCTGTCAATTGCTGTTGCTGCCGCAGGTTATGGTGGGGGCGCTTACCCTTCACTGGCGGGGTCTGCACCAGCTGCCTCGACATACAGCAGCCAACCACAGCAGCAGCAATGGCCACAGCAGCAGCAGCAGCAGCAACAAGGCTGGCTGCCAGCAGGCATGGCAGCTCCGCCCATTCCGCAGCCCTGGCAGCAGCAGCAGCAGCAGGTGCCTGGCATGCAGCAGCAAGGCATGCAGCCCCCTGCTGCCCCAGCAGCAGCAGCACCACCACCTGTTGGTGATATCGACGATGATGATGGTTGGGGCGTGCAGGATGATGATGACTGGGGAGGCGGCGCTGACAGGTGAGCCTGCTGCTGCTGCTGCTGTTGCTGCTGCTGCTTTGGTGATCTGCTGGTAGCATGCCTGTTTCTTGCGGAACAGCGGCAATTGGTGGGCTTGACGATTGAGGCAATTGGCTCCTCTCATCTGCTGATGCATGCTCAGCGCATTAGCATAGTACCGGCTGGTCAGGCAAGAATCAGTAGCCGGAGACGACTGCAAGTTGCCCAGCACTTCTAGTCACCACATTTGTGCGCTGTATGCAGGCCGTCCGTGTCTACCATACATGAAGCTGCTGGTGGGTCGTCTGCGCGGCCAGGCAAGCCAGGCGGCCCCGACCTGAACGCTGCTGTGGGTGCAGCAGTGTCAGGCGCCAGCAAGGTGGTGGGCGCAGTGGGCAAGACAGCTGTGGCGGGCGCCAAGCAGTTCCTGGGGGGACTCATACCCAAGCCACCCGGCAAGGTGAGCACGGCAAGCTGCATTCAGTTTGCCACCGTACAGCATTGCCTAATCTGCACAATGGAGTTGGCTGCAATGTGTACAACCAGAGGCGTGCTGATGTAGAACCTGTGTGCATGCACACAAACAGGGTTTGAGATGATGCTCACGGATCAAGCCTGTGTGCTGTGCGCTGCAGGGTGGGCGGGACTCCCCCGGGCCTGACGTGGCTGCAGAGATGCCTGGCGCAACCTTTGGGGGGCCAGCCGGGCGCGTGTACAGCTACGACGAGCTGGCACATGCAACACAGGTGTGTACAAAACAGCATG
>CADDIJ020002000.1:0-45085 GCA_902809745.2 Tetradesmus lagerheimii | reverse complement strand
GGCAGCAGTGTTGCACACAGCTACTGCTGCCCTCAGGGCCCTGCTCAGGGTCTGCAGCACATACACACACAGCACACGCTGTGATGACGTGCATGTACATAAGGGGGCCGGGCCGGCCCGGGGGGTGGGGGTGGGGTAAGCAGTGTCGAACGCAGCTACTGCTGCCTGCTGCCCTCAAAGCCCTCGCCAGGAATTGCAGCGGAGCCAGAATGCACGTAAGGCAGCAGTACACAATAAAGATGAGGCAGCATGAGAACACGCAGTACAGCCCTCAGGGCAAACAACGATCCAGTTGGCGGCACGCGCAGCATACACACCGACAAAGCAACAACTGCTGCCGGTCACACTGCCTCACACGCACCTGGCCGCAGCATGCTTGCGCTGCTGCCGGCTTCCCTGTCAAAGCTCGCAAGCTCCTCAATGTCTAGCCTGTTGGCATGCACACCGACAAAGCAACAACTGCTGCCAGTCACACTGCCTCACACGCACCTGGTCGCAGCATGCTTGCGCTGCTGCCGGCTTCGCGGTCAAAGCTCGCGAGCTCCTCAATGTCCAGCCTGTTGGCAGCACCCAGCAGCGGCACGCCACGTATGTGGCAGCGCGCTCGCACCTCCGTGCTACGGCTGTTGGGGTACACGATGATCACAAACAGCTTGCCGCCCTGCACACACGCAACAAATACATGCGGCTAGTTGAGCGCAGGTCACAGAGTGGGGCTACATGGCCTGCAACAATCAAGAGCAGCTGGCTGCCCTGCTAGGAGGATATGGCGGATGGCGTTTGTCAAGCAGCATGCATGTAGCTGTGCGTACCTGCCGTGCAGACATGGACCACAGGCAGCTTGCTGTCTAAACAGCACATGACAGCAAGGGTCATGCGCAGCGCCAACATACGGCAACAGCAGCAGTAGTCCAGATGCATCAGGTCCTCGCACATGCATACATGCAAGCGCTGCACACAGCAGCTGGCTTCAAAGTGACGACTGTACAGTAGCTGTAGCCTGCTGCTGCACCATCCAAGTGTGCAGCTACAACTGCTTGAATCTCCTGCCGCACCTTGATCACGTATTTGCCAGTGAACACGTGCTGGTCCAGCTTCTGCTTGGCGCCAGCTGCTGCTGCTGCTTGTGCGCTGCTGCTGCCGCAGCTGCGGACCGCCAAGCTCTTGGCCACCTTGGCCACTGTCAGGGGGCTGGTGCGGTACAGCAGAGTGCCATCAGGGTAGAAGCGGAAGTACCTGCGGCAGCACAAAGAGAAGCAGCAGCACGCAGGCGGATCAGCAGAGACGGGGTAGGTGCATTATGAGGCTTGATATGGTGCTGTTGAGCTGTGCTGTAGTGGGATGGCATGCCAGGTTATGCAGGTGCAAGAAGTGCCTGCCAACAGCATTGATCCAATGTGCCACAAGGCTGTGACCATGAGAATCACTAGCGCGCGGGGCGTGGGCACATCTGCTATGCATGTACGGTCTGTGCATTGACCCACTGTCACCAGCACTGCCGCTTGTTGCCTACTTCATCTGTAGACGGCACAGCAGCCCCCTGCAGCATGTCACCAGGAAGCATCCCCCCCCACCCTGCATGCAGTCTGCTGCCTCATGTCAGCCAGCATGCAAGCCAGCATTCAAGCCGTCAAGACAGCCAGCATGCAGCCCCACCTGTAGTAGGTGACCAGGAAGCAGGTGCGCTCCCTCCGCCACTCGCTGACGCCCTGCCGTATGTACGTGTTCCTGCTCACGTACAGCCCGTCAAAGCGCAGGTGAGGCTGCTCCAGGAAGAAGCGGCGCCAGCTGCCCCTGCGACACCAGGGCGTTACAAAAATGTGGTGACTATGTTACAGGGACACCAGCAGGTGCAGTACTGACTACTGCATGGTGCTACTAGCGTGTGCAAATCATCACCACCCTTGCTTGAGGGCCTTACTTGCAGGTGAAAATGCGGTTGCCTCACAATAGCCTTGACGTCACTCGCTGCAGTGCTGATGCTGACCGTACCAGTGCAGGCCTTAACACACAGAGCTCAGTTTCTATGACTGCGCTTGATCAGCACGAAATTACTCAACAGGGCAGCTGCCAGCTGTCAGTGCAGCTGTGCCTCACCTGAAGCTCTTGCGCACAGCCTGCTGGCAGCAGCTGACATCCTTGTGGCACGGCCCATACGCCTGTTCACATGCCGCCTGCCAGTGCTGCTGGTGCTGCAGATAGACAGGCAAAGCAGTGCAGCATATGAGTGTCAGCGACTGGGCACGATCCTAGCTATGGTGCTTGCTGGGACCTTGCCTCATGCAAGTCTGTACAGCCACGCGTCGCCTGTGCAACCAAGTGCATGCCGCTGCTGTGTAGTGCTGCTTGCACATGTCCTGCATGCTTCATGTTCGCAAGCAGTGCCTGTGGCACACACGATGACATGCTGCCTCTGCTTCTGCTGCTGCTGCAGCTGCTCAGCCGCGCGCACTCGACCACGCTTGTCACTCACATCTGTCAGGTACCTCCACTGCCTGCACACACATGCTGCCTGACCCAGAGTGTATGGCCCCAGGTGACTGAAGATGATGGCCATCAGCTCATCTGTAAGCAGCCGCTGAATAGGTGCCAAATCCTCCTGCAGACAATGGGAGCAGCAGCAGCAGCAGCAGCGATTGTACTAGCAGCCCCAGCAGCAGCATTGAGCAGCAGCGCAGGTTACAGCCGCATGTCCATGCATGGCTTCTAGCACTGCATACGCGGTACTGAACACGATTATATGCATTGTATCACGCACTTGCAGTCACGCTTGCAACGGTGAATGCCCTGGCTGCATACAACAGTTCTGTGGCCAACAACAGGACTGCTGCAGCGCGCAAACACCCAAGACTGGCCTTGATGTGCTGCCTGCATCACAGCAAGGCCAGAACCACACCTCGTTGATGTGTTGCGCAGCGTGGCGTCTAGGCTTGAGCATCACACCGTACAGCGCTAGCCATGGCCTAGTCTGTTGGGTCAGCACCTCCTCCAGTGTCACCACGGCCATGTTTGGGCCCAGGTGCTGCGGTTCACGACTGATCAGGTCTGAAAGAATAGCACAGGGGAATTGGGCTGATGCCGTGAAGGGACGCAATATTGTTCGCAGCAGAGGACGAAGTGCGTTGCCTCCAGCACTGAGCGTGGTCTTTCAAACGACAAACCGCCTCGTTTACGATAGAGCAAAGTCTGGCAGGCACGGCTTCGAGCGGCTTGTGACAGTGTTGCTGATTATCAGTGATAGTGTCTAGGGCTTGAAGTGTGTCAAAGTTGAACTCCAGGCCCCTGGCTGAGCCAGGCTCTCAGTTGAGCATCAGCTTCTTCAAGTGGTTTTCTTGTGTTCAATTATAGCAGTATAGGTGCATTACATAGTGTGCTTCGCCACGACACTCAACACAGCAGTGATGGCCTCAGGCTGATGCATGTACAGGCACAGACTCTGCAAGCGTCGCCCCTGCACCTCTACTACCATGTAACATGCTGTACTTACGGCTAGGGTGTGAAACCGTCACTCCACATGCCATGCGCTTCAGTACCTGACGCAAACTCGGCATGGGTGGGACAGATGACGCCCTTGCTGACTTTTATGTCGAAGCAGAATTGGCCAGGGAGCTGGCAGAACTGCCTGATGATTGGATGCCAGATGCTGTTGAAGCATCACACAGCTACTGTAGTAGCAGTGCAGTGGCTGGAGGCATCGCCAACAGGGAAAACCCAGCCTCGCCAGCAGGGAGCAGCGCGGGGCAGGACCACAGTGGTGAGCAGCTGCGTCCCCTGCATGCAGCAGTGCTATGTCAATTTATAGATAGGACACCTGCTATAGCAGCAAACACAATTTGCAGGCACATGTCTGACTTGAGACGCTGTACTGCAGTCTGGCAGTGCACCTTACTAACATGAGCTTATGCTCCTGCCCCTGTCCTGCAAGCAGATGATGATGTTGACAGCTGGCAGCAGCCAGGGTCCTTTGCTGCTCTCACGGCTGTCATCAACGCAAGGGAGCATCTGGCTGATCAGCTGGCAGCAGCACTGCAGGAGGTGCAGCAGCTGCCCTCTACAGCACAGCAGCAGCAACAGCAGCAGCTGCTGCGCCCGTGTGCAGCAGACGCTGATGTGGCAGCAGCAGTGACAGCCCTCACACTTCTCACACAAGATGACAGCAGCAGCTTGTCAGATACAGCAGAGACTGCAGCTGCAGGAAGTGGACTAGGGGACACGCGGGACGGTATCGCTAGCTGTGCAGCAGGTGATGTTACGCTGCCAGATGAACCAGTTACTGATGAGCAGCAGGTATTGCAGACAGAAGCCAGCAGGGCTGTGACGCAGTTGAATGTGACAACAGCTGCCACAGAAACCGCAGCTGTGCAGGCAGATGACCTGTCACCCGCTGTAGTTCCAGGTTCAACAGAATGTTGTGCAGAACTGGCCACATCACCGTCAGCACCAGCAGCACCAGCCCAAGCGTGTGCGTCAGTTGCCGCATCCCTGCAGGCACCATGCTCGGCTTCAGATTCTGCAGTGGAACCAGCAGCTGACACAGTGCTGGCCGCAGCTGCAGACAGCAAGTCCAACACAGACGCCGCAAGCGCAGCTGTTGCACACATGGCACATGAAGTTGATGCCGCAGCTGAAACTTCACCCGCAGCAGTAAAGCCTGCATTAGCAAAGGCAGAAGCTGTTGCAGCTGCAGAAGCACATGCAGCTGAGGCTAAAGCAGCAGCTGCTGCCGCCGCTGCTGCTGAGGCAGCAGCCCAGGCAGAGGCACAGCTTGCGGCTGAGCGTGCTGCTGCAGAGGCTGCCCATGGGCGCTTGTTAGAAGAGCAGGCTGCACTGCAGCAGGCGCTGCAACAGCAGGTACGCACTGAGTGGTTACATCGTTAACAACAGCTAGGGTTCAAAAGCAGCACTGGTATTCAAGTCATGCCACCATTGCCATGCAATCGTCCATAGTGTGGCTGGAAAGTTGTGAACAATATGATGTCACACCGCAACTAACATGTGCTGTGCTCCCATGTGCAGGCAGCAGCTGCAACAGCGCGTGCAGCAGCTCAAGCAGCCTGCCTGCAACAGCTGCAGGAGCAAGCTGCCGCAGCAGCACGGAGATGCATGGCAGCTTGGCGCATCGCACACGCCTGGCAGGCCTACAAGCGCAGCGCAGCACGAGCGGCAAAGCTGCAGGCAGCTGAGTGCTTGCAGGCAGCATTCAGGGGGGTTGCAGCACGGCGGCTGGTGCAGCAGCTACGGCTGCAGCAGAAGCTGCTGGTTGAGCTGCAACAGGCTCTGCAGCAGGGGCAGCAGGGAGCAGTGCAGCAGGCAGCAGACAGGGCTCGCGCTGCAGGTGTGTGGGGTGGTGTGCGGCTGGCTATGTTGATTGCTGCAAAGCAGGATTGCCGCGCAGATACAGTGAAGGTAGCAGCTGCGTGCTTACTTCCAGCCAACCACACCCGAGCATGCACAACACCCGAGTATGCCCAACACTAAAACTTACCGTGAACTGCTACACCAGCAGCATCATTGCTATTCAGTACAAATTGTGCTGTTGATCGCCACTGTGTTTGACCTGCAGGCTGTGGTGCAGAGGTGGAGCAAGCAGTTGCTGCTCACAGCACGAGCTTGTCAACAGCAGCGCAGCAGCTGCAGCATGCAGCAGAGTACGGCAACCATGCCGCCTACACAGCAGCTGCCGCCGTTGCAGGCAGGTTCCCCGGCCTGCAGGAACAGCTGTCTTCCTGCAAGCAAGTGTTTGACCGGCGCAGGCAGGCAGCTGAGCAGGCGCTTGCAGCTGCAGTTGCTTCTCTGCCGCTGGTGCAGGTGCAAGGTGCAGTGGATGTTGCACTGCAGTTGGGGCTACCTGGGAAGCAGCTAGCAGTTGCGCTGGATGCAGCACGGGCACGTGATGCTGCAGCAGCTGCGCGTGTGGCTGCGGCAGTGAAAGCTGCTGCTACTGCTGTCCAAACTGCATGCCAACTGACCAACAGCAGTGGTGAGAGTGAGCAGCACACCAGCACATACAGCCAGCCAGGGGCCCTAAGCACTTGCTTCGACTTGCAAGAGTTCGATGCTGCAGTAACAGCTTGCCAGCAGCTAGGAGTAACATGTGATGTAGCAGCAGCAAGGCGTAGTGTAGCACAGTACAGAGAGGCAGTAGCAGCACAGCTAGCCGCAGCAGCTGAGCACACAACGTGTGCAGCAGTGCTGGAGGAGATCATACAGATATGCAGGGGATTTGGTGGTTTAGAGCAGCAGGTTGCTGTAGCATCTGGCAAGCTAGAGCAGCAGCGGCAGCAGCTGGTGCTGCGGTTACAGCAGCATGTGGGCTTAGCTGCGGGTGCTGCTGGTGCTGCTGCGGCTGCACCTGGTACTGCATGTGTTGCTGGCGGCAGCTCAGCGATCATCAACTACGCAGAGGTGCAGCCTTTGCTCCAGGCGGCAGGTCAGCTTGGCATCAGCACAGATGTCACGGCTGTCGTGCAGCAGCGCCTGCAAGCCGCACAGCAAGCAGCAGCACTGCAGCTGCATACAGCAGCAGCGTCAGGCAGCCTTACCAGCTTCCAGCAGGCAGTAGCAGCAGCCAGGCTGCAGGGTGTAGAGGAGCAGCAGCTGCAGCAGGCTAAGCAGTGCATGCAGCAGCGCAGGGTTGCTGCTGCTGCACAGCTGGCAGCAGCAGCAGCTGCAGCCTGTCACACAGCACATGCAGAGGTTAGCAGTGCTGTGTTAGATAGCAACAGCAGCAGCTTGCAGGACATGCTGGACTGGGTGCAGCTGGCACTCGAAGCATGCGCAGCTGCTGTTCACGACAGCTGCAGCAGCTCATGCATCCAGTTGCCAAATCCTGTCTTCCAGCAGCAGCACGTGCAAAGCTCTGGGGTTTGTGTGTCAGCTGAAGTGCCTGTTCAACAGCTGCAGCAGCACGCACAGGCTTGCATGCAGCTGGGGCTGGCGAGTAATGTCGTTGTCGCGCTGCAGGCATTTGAAGCTTCTTGCAAAGCTGGCTTGCATGAAGGTGAGACCGCTGGGTGCAGTTTGGTCGTCAAACATCCCATTTCCCAAAGAATTGAACCTGGCCGGAAATCAAACCTAGCCAGAAAATTGATTGCCTGTTCAGGACAGCTCTGCCTGTGCTGGATGTGTAATATCTTGCTGACACCAGCATTGCATCACTCACGTACAATGTAGTCTATGCTTTGTCTCGCTGCCTGTTCTGCCGCGCAATGCTGTGCAGGCAGCCGCGCAGTTGCCAGCTGTGCTGTCAGCATGGAGCAAGCAGCTGGCGCTGAGGCCAGCAGCAGCAGCAGCAATGGCAGCAGCAGCTCCCAATTATGGGGAGCATCAGCAGTTGAAGAAAGCTGGGGCTTGCCTGCTGCCAAAAATGTGCAGCCTGCAGACGCTGGTGATGCTCCTGCTGGTGCAGCAGCCAGCCAGCTAGTGGATGTGCAGCAGCAGCAGCAGCTGCCAGGGTTGAGCTGGGCCATGAATCAGGCAGGCATGTGCAGCAGCGTCCACCTGGCAGCAAGCAGCAGGCTACGTGTTGTGCGCCCCACCCCTATGGCTGACCTACAGCGTGAATGGACGGCACACCTGCAAGCTGCTGCTGCGGCAGGTACCATCGCCAAGGACGTCAGTGACAACAGCATATGCAAATGCAGCAGCACTCCTGCAGGCTGTGGCAGTGACGTTGTGACTGTGTCAAAGAAGCAGCAGCAGCAGCAGCAGCAGCCAGGTCTGCAGCGGCTGCAGCAGCTGCTTGCCGCGAATGCCGCTGTGCCCGCTGGCCAGCTGGCAGGGCTGCGCCAGCTGGACCTGTCACTGGAGCAGCTGCTGGACCTGCAGGGCCTGGGGCAGCTGTGCCCACAGCTCACGGTGAGTGACAAGCATGCATGATTACATGAGGCCCTGGCGGCAGCGTGCCTGAACAGCTCCATGGTACAGTACCGCAGAGGCACTGCATGGCATGCATGCGCTCCAGCCTGTCTTGACCGCCTAATTCTCAGACACGCACACCAGGTTTTGACCACCTGTCACAGCTCACGGTGAGTGACAAGCATTGGAACCAGTGGACCACTGGCTTGCCGGTGCGATTTTCAGGGCGCTGTGTGTATGGGCGCTGCTGTGTGACGTGCATGGTGTAAGCCTGATGGCTTGGAAGGGTACGTCTGGGAATGGTCTGGCATGCATGAGAAGCTGCTGAACCTGAAGGGCTTGGGGCAGCCGCGCCCACAGCTTACAGTGAGTGACAAGCATGCATGATGTCATGAGCCCAGGCCGCAGCATGCTTGAATAGACGCATACACGCACTTCTGCGTGTCTTGACTGCCTATTTTTTTACCACGCACACCAGATTGTTGACCACTTGTCAGTGCAGCAGGTCAAGCCTGCCCCCCAGGGCTAAGCCTAACTTGTCAGGCACAACATATGGTGTTGACAGGTTGTATGTGCTGCTTGCAGGGCCTTGCGGTGAACATGAACAGGCTGAGCTCCCTGGAGGGGCTGCAGGGCTGCCAGCAGCTGCAGCAGCTGTCTGCCAAGGTGGGCTGGGTGTCATGAAGTAAAGTGTTGGAGTGCTGTGCAGTGATGATCGCTGTGCATAGAATGTGACTGGCACCTAGCCACAATCTTTGACACACCTGCGCTGCCAGAATCACAGTGCAGCTGATGCAGATGCAGTGCTGACTCTACTTCATAGTGGTTGACGTGCGCCAGGCGCAAAGGGCCGTTGTGTCATGCAGTGAAGCTGTGCAGTGTGACACACCACCTCGTGCATGTGCAGGACAATGCACTAGCAGAGCTTCCCAGCCTTGCTGGCCACCCACGGCTGACCACCCTGCTGCTGGACAGCAACCACATCAAACAGCTACACAACGCCGGCAGCAGCAGCAGCAGCAAGCATGGAACCCCACAGGACTTGCAGCAGCCGCAACGGTCACAGCAGCATTGCTTGCAGGAGATGTCATTGGCCAACAACCAGCTGAGCAGCTTGCTGCTGTCATCCGATGGCGTCGGCTGCCAGTGTGGCCCTCCTTCACAGCATATCAGTAGCAGCCACAGCAGCCGCACGCTACAGCTAG
Source organism: Tetradesmus lagerheimii (assembly GCA_902809745.2). Lineage (NCBI taxonomy): Eukaryota > Viridiplantae > Chlorophyta > Chlorophyceae > Sphaeropleales > Scenedesmaceae > Tetradesmus > Tetradesmus lagerheimii. The sequence goes on along the minus strand of CADDIJ020002000.1, from coordinate 36,023 downwards.
CCAGCTGGCTGGTGTGCCTGCAGGTGCTGCGGCTGCCTGGCAACCAGCTGCGGGGCCTGGCTGGGCTGCAGGGCTGCAGCAGCTTGAGGCAGCTGGACGTGAGCCGCAACAAACTCACGTGCATACAGGTGCGAGTGTGTCAGTGGGGTGGCGGAGGGGCATGGGCAAGTGAAGGGATGATGTTTAGCGGCAGCTGCGCCGAGGGTATTGCTTGCAAGCGGAGCACCCCTGGGGATAGGAGCAGCACAGCAGCAGCTGATGTATGACCGGACAGCATGCACCTGCAGCCGGACGTGCATTGCAAACACCGCATAGCTTTCACTCCAACAGCTTGCTACTTCATGCGTCAGCTGCACCAGTTCATCCCACCTTTCTGCGGCAGAGTCTCTTTTTTACAGTGGGGGAAGTTACACGTAGGCCGTTCACCATCTTAGATGGCATGCACCACACAGGGTGATCGCATAATAGCGCCAAGGAAAAGAAGGTTGAACTTCTGTGCTTTGTTGTCTTGTCGCAGGGGCTCTCTGGCTGCAACCTGCTGCAACGGCTGGATGCCTCAGGCAACTGCCTGAGCAGCTTCCCAGCAGCCCTGCACCTGCCCATGTTACAGCAGCTGGATCTGTCCAGCAACCGCTTTGCCATCTGGCCCAGCCTGCCACCAATGCTGCATATGAGGCAACTAAGTTTGGCAGACAACCAAATCACGCAGCTGCAGCGGCTAGATTGCTACCTGCAGCTGCAGACTTTGGACGTGTCGTTCAACCAGCTAGCAGATCTGCAGCGCTGCTTGGCATGCTTGCATGGTGTGCCGAGTCTGCAGCAGCTGCAGCTGCATGATAACCCGCGCTGCAGTGCGGCAGGCATAGGGTGGCAGCAGCAGCAGCAGCAGGTGGGGCAGGTAGGGGATGCTGCAGGCAGTGAAGCAAGCTGGTACAGGGAGCAGGTTGTAGCTGCACTGCCGTGGCTGCGGCAGCTGGATAGAGATGAGCTCTATGCAGGGCAAAACAGCCAGCAGCTGCAGCAGCTGCCCTGGCAGCAGCAACGTAGTGCTGAACCAGAATGTGCTGGCAGCTTGCAGCAGGCAATTGCGGTTGGTCGTCTGGTGGCCAGTAAGGGCGCATTGGGTGTTGAGCTGGTGAGACAGCTGCGAAGCGGTAGCATTCAAATAGGCATGCCATTGCAGCAAGCAGCAGCGGCAACAGCAGCTGGGGACAGTCAAGCCGATGGAATTGGCAGCAGGCGCTTGCAGATCCCTGGCTATGCCTGCCCGGCAGGGCTAGCAGCAGCCACTGCAGCTGCATGGCTGCCTCCCCTAACAGATGCTGCCGGTGCAGCTGGTTGTGCTGGGGTTGTGCTGTGTCAGCTAAATCGAGCCAGGCAGCACTGCAGTTTGCAGCAGCAGCTGCTGCCATGCCGGCAGCCACCATATGCAGCAGCAGGCGTACCGTCTGGCAGCAGCAGCAGCAGCTGGGCAGAGCAGTTGGAGGAGCAGTGGTCTTACAGCACCAGGGCCATGCTAGTGTTCCAGCAGGCTCAACAGCAGCAGCAGCAGCAGCAACAGCAGCAAGCAGGTGGCAGGCACCAGCATCTCAGGGGTGCTGGACAACTCCCAGAGCTGCCAGTGGCACCAACAACTGCAGCAGCAGCTGGTGCATGTGCAGCATCTTGCGTTGTTACTGGGATGTGCATAGATCATAGGCACTTGCAGGAGCTTGCCAGCCAGCCCTGCAGCCAGCACCAGGAGCTGCTGCTGCAGCATGTCCAGTATGCAGCACAGCAGGCAGCAGTGCTGAGCAATGCAGCAGAGCTGCTGCAGGGCAGCTGGCGAGCGCGGTGTGTGCGGCTGCAGTTCAAACACACGCTGCAGCAGTACCAGCAGCAGCAGGTGCTAGCAGCAGCTGCCCAGTGCCTGCAAAGCATGTGGCAAGGGTGCCAAGCCAGGCAGATGGCAGTGCTGATGCGGGAGCAGCAGCAGCAGGAGCTAGTAGAGGGTGCAGCAGCAAGGCATGCGGCAGCAGTGCGGATTCAGGCAGCTGTGAGGGGCTTTGGGGTGCGGCGGCGGCTGAAAGCAGCACTGGCAGCAGCATGCAGCAGCAGTGGTGCAGCCGCAGCAGCGCGCGCAGTGCCTAGGGATGAGGGGCTGGGCGTGGAAGCATCCAGCTGGGACGAAGGCGAGTTTGAAGGTGTTGCGGACGACTTTGTTTCGATGTCTCCTGCGCTACTGCAAGAGCTGATGCAGCCGCAGCTGCATGGCAGTGGCAGCAGCTGGGCGCTGCATGGCAGCAGCAGCAGCAGCAGCAGCAGCAGCAGCAGCAGCAGTGGGCAGGTGCTGGGTCAGACAGCTGGTGACACAAGCAGCTTCAAGGTGCTTGCTGCAGCCACCAGCAGCAGCTATGGCGCACTGACACCAGCAGCAGCATTTGCAGCGCAGCCAACGGCACCGCATCGCGTCACATCACGCGGTGATGCTCAACAGCATGAGCTTCACAATGATGGCAGTAACACTGATGCTGGTAATGCTCAAATAGAGCCTGACAGCCCAGATGCAGGGCACGCTGCTGCTGCTGCTGCCAGTGGTGCTGCTGCTGCTGCCAGCGGTGCTGCTGCTGCTGCACGCCATGAGGCCAAGCTTCAGCAGCTGATGCAGGAGTGGGGCTTCACTGATAGGGCCACTGCCGAGGCGTACTACAGGTGATTGCTGGTTGCTTCGAGCAGTGTGCCATAGTACAGCAGCTGCAGTCGTGCCGCTGCTCGTTGTTTAAAGCATGATGTGCAGATGAGTGTGCTTGCCTGCAGCAATCATTCACCGTTTACCACGGCGTACGGCTGGGCTGCTGTGGCGTGCTGTCCGAGCAATACTGTCCTTTGCACTGTAGGCGCCAAAAGCATGCACAGAAGGGCGCAGCACGGCACAAGCTGCAGCAGCAGCTGAAGGACCCCAATGCCAGGCTGCATCGCTTGCAGGAGCAGGTTGTCGCAGCAAGCAGCAGCAGCCGCACACAGGGCTTGAAGCAGCAGGCTTCATTCAGCCAGCAGCAGCAGCAGCAGGGTGCAAACATGCGCGGCAGGAGCAGCAGTACATGGGGATCACTTGCCAGCCACAGCAGCAGCAACGGCAGGTGGACTGTTGATGCTGGCGACAGGCCATCAAGCCATCTGCTGGTTGGCCCTCCCACAGCAGCAGCAGCAGTGGCGCATGCTTGGGCTGTACCATCTGCAGCAGGTGCTGGCCGTGGCCGCAGCAGCACAGATGCAGCAGATGATGCTGATGACCGGCTGTCACTGCAATCCTTCAGCAGCTCTGGAACAGCAGCAGCTACCAGGGGAGTAGCCAGCAACAACTGCCGCAGCACTGGTGGTGCAGCTCAGCAGCGGCCATCAGAAGCAGCTGGGCTGAAAAGCCGTGAGGGTGCTGGCATGCTTGTGCGGAACAGCAGCAGCTGCCATGGAGTGCAGTCTAGGCGAAGCACATTGTCGGGGGCGTCGTCAGCATCTTCATCGTCTGCACAGTCCTGCAAGGATAAGCTGCCTGCGGTTGCGAGCAGTGTGCAGTCTGGTGACAAAGGCAGTGAAGGGGGGAAGCTGTGCAGTGGTGGTAGCTCCAGGCAGCAGATGCCTGCTGCGTTGCCTCCGGTGCGGGGTGCATTGGGTTGACATGTGGCTTCAAGCTCAGGCTGCCATTGATATGTCTGCAAAAAAGTGATGCGCGTGGTTTGCTCAACTTCTGTGCTGATCGTGTAGTTTGGGTGTTGTCTATGTTGCTGTTGATGCTCTCACGGTCGCTGGCTGATTCAGCTGCTGGGCTGTCGTCAGTCACATCCTTGCTGCACTGCTGGAGTCATCGCAGCAGTACAAGCCGAGCAGCCACGTGCTCAATCGCCAGCGTAGCCACACGCACTGCCGCCTATTATGCGTAGAATGCAAAGGAATGCTCGCATGTAATGTGTTGGTGCATCCAGGTCACTTCAGTGCAACGTAATCCGGTATTAACCTGCCTGTGGGCGAACCTGTGGGTCGGACAGTCCGCCGCATGCATGCTTGGCACTCTTCGCCATAGCCGCCGCATCCTGTGGCAAGATGCACGATGAAGTTGATGATGATGCCTCAGCGGTCTCAGTGTGTCGCCAATAGTTCGTAGCGGCTGCTTCACAAGAATTATCTCACACAAGTTCAACAGCCTCCAGTCGGCTGTCTATGCTGTGTTGTTACGTAATGTTTTAGAGCGTCATCGAACGATATCAACAGCCTGTTGATAGTCCAGTTACCGCTGCAAGTGATTGCCCTGTGCCGAACATTGCTGCCCTTGTTCTCAGCAAGCATCGCCGCTGCATTCGTACGTTTCACGCTCCGCACTGTTTGAGGGTGATACATTGCATAGGGAGGTGCAACAAGTGACAACCAGATACATAGCCATGTACAGGGCTGGATCGGGCAGCAGAAGCAGCAGCTGTGAGGAGCCAGTGCCAGCCACACATGACCATCACACGCAGCCATTGGTTGTCCCTGCCCAGGTCCGGCCTGTTGGGTTGAAAGTGCGCATGCTGCGCGCACAGCGTAACGCACAGGCCCAGCAGGATCAGCCTACACGGGCTTTCATGGACAAATCACGATCAGAGGAACGCCTGCGCTCACAGGCACAGCAACACGGGGAGCATCAGCGCCAGCAGCAGTCCCACCTGCAGCAGGACGTCACGCACTACCAGCCAGCAGCGCCAAGCTCGCAGCAAAGCAGCCCATGTGCCAACATAGGTTCCAGCCAAAAGGACAGCTCCGGCTTTGCTGGCGCTGTGGCTATCATTGACTGTGCTCAGGACGCCTGCAGTTGCCTGCCATGCAGTAGCAACAGCAGCCTGAGCAGCTGGAGTCATGTGGGAGTGAGCAGTGGCAGCAACACCCTACTGCACCAGGATGAACAGCATGCTGATGTTGGGACCCACAGCGGGCCCCTCACACACGGCTGTGTAGCTTCGCTTGCAGGATGCCTCACTCCTGCAAGCATGCACAATGATCTCGATCACAGCAGCGCTGTCCAGTCCTATGACACATCAGCTTCTACAGCAGCAGCATCAGACCCAGCAGCAGCGTCCTCAGGCGGTTTTCTAACACAGTCTCCTTTCGCTGGTTTTGAGACTGGTTTTGAGACTCCAGCAGCAGATGCAGCAGACTGGCTCATCAGAACAGCGACAGCAAGCCTAGCTGCAGTCCCAGCAGATGGATCAACAGCATGCGCAGGCAACCCAGCAGCAGCAGATGCAAGCGATCAACTGCTTGCAGCTGCTCACGAGGCTATCGCAGCAGCTGTAGCAGCAGCACCACCCGGCACTATTGCCAGCGGAGCAGACATGCACACCCTGGTCAACACGTGTGGTAGCGGAGTGCTGCTGCTGGGCCATGCCTCAACAATCATCAACAGCGCTACGCTTGGCTCTGTGAACGGCGCTCCTGCGCTTGAGGAGTTCCTGCGGCAGCACAGGGCGTCTTGCAGCAACTGCAGCGGGCCTCTAGAGGTAGCAGAGCAACCCTCACAGCAGAGCCAGCAGCAGATACAGATGCAAACGCCGGGTCAGGAGCAAGAGCAGCAGCTACAAAGTCAGCAGCAGCAGCAGCTTGACGAGGCAGGAGAGCAAGGCGTCAGCGAGCAGCTGAAGCTGCCGCTGCCTCAGCAGCCGCAGCGCAGCAGGCGTATGGGGATGATCGTGCAGCAGCAGCAGCTGCAGCACCACGCCGTGCTGCGCAACAGGCGAATGGGCATGCTCGTTGCCTGCCCATCTTCGACAAACAGCAGCACTGGCAGCCACACAACTAGCAGGCAGCCGCCAGCCGATGCTGCTGTGCCGGCCAGAGCAGCCCCAGTTGCTGTGGCCGCAGCCCCAACCCCAGCAGCAGCAGCAGCAGCAGCAACACCACCAGTGACAGCAGCTGTCACGGATGGTATCAGCAGCAAGAGCATGCTGGTGCTGGCTGCTGGCAACGGTAACGGCACACTCTCTGGCTTGCTTGCCGCAGGCCGCAGTGTGCCTGCTGCTGCTGCTGGTGGTGCCCGTGCTGTCACAACAGCCACAGCAACGCCACCAGTGGCGATACCAGCAGCGGTCAGCAATCAGCAGCGCCCGCAGCTGCGCCAGACACCAGCAGCAAAGCCACAGCAGCAGCAGCAGCAGCAGCAGGCACAGCCGCAGCCTGTCATGCAGCTGCTGTCCTGCAGCACGCTGCTGAGCCCCTGCTGCAGTTCAAACAGGCTGGGGAGCGTTAATAACAGTTTCACAAACAGCTGCTTGAGGATTGGCAGCATTACTTTGGGCCATGAGGGTTGGTATGTGGCGGGAGTTGGCAGATCCAGCCACAGCTTCTCACGCATGAGTGTGGTGAAAACGAACCAGGGGCAGCAGCAGCAGCAGGACCAGTTGATGATCCTGTTGGATTGAGGGCTTGCGAGTACGCACGTCTTCTGGATCCGTAAATCTCGTGGAGTGTAAGTGCTGCATATGATGTGCTGTGGGTCGCGTGTTTGTTGGCTGGCGATGTGGGCGATGTTGCGATGTTATCACAGCTGCTCTACTGCTATGCCGCAGCTGTGCACAGACAGGGCACTGTTGGTGTTGTTGCATCGCAGGACTCTTCCTCGCTCGCTTCTATGAGCCAGTACACCTTCTGTGTGTGGTATGGGTGCTGCGCTAACAGCTGCAGTATCTGCTTGGCAGCCGTAGAGTTGCAGCAGCGCCCGCAGTGCTTGAGCAGAGCAATATTGTTAGATATGCATGTACAGTAGGCATGTTGCCGCGAAGCCATGGTGCCAGCAGGAAGCCTGGTGGAGCAGTAGTTTATGTTGTCTGACCTTGTTTGACTTGGGTTGGGTTGTTGTTTCTTTTGCTACTTGATCAAGCACAGTACTGTGGGGCAGCGTGCGTTCTACTATCAGAGCCTTTGTTGTACAGGAAGGATCAACAGTACGGCTTGGCAGATGGGCGGCCAGCCATATTGCTGTTGAGTTGCATGGGCATATTTCGCAGGGCGTTTGAGTCAGCTTTGTGTGGGGGTTTTGCTTGTGGTGCGCCCAGCACTGCTACGACGCATTTGAAACTGCTGCATATCACTTAGTTGCTGGCGTCACATGTATGCAGCTTTGCAGTCCCTTTTTAGCACTGGTGTACGATCACTTGACCGCACTGCTGTCACGCTGTAGTCGGTTTCTCAGCACTGCTGAACATTGCGAAGGCACACTCTGCTGTTGCATACATGTGTGTAGGGTTGAGCTCCTTGGTTTGTACTGTTGCATGCATTACTTAGGCACGCGCGTGTTGCATGCTGGTGTCAAGGTTGTAGCCCCTTTCTTTAGCATTTTTGCATATCTTACTTACACATGGGAGTGTTGCATGCAGGGAGCGCTGCAGCAGTCTGTTTACACTCTTGCTGGTCAGCTGGACGCACTGCTGTTGCATTTGTGACACTTCGCTTGAGCCATTTCTTAGCCGATAGCAGCCATTTCTTGGTAGAGTGAAGCCATTTCTTGTTTGCCTAAGCAGGTGCAACGCACCGCCAGATTGTTGTTTGAGCAATTGAATGCAGCGGCCATGAGCTGTTAGCGCATCTGTTACAACGTGTTCACCAGCTTGCGGTGTGCGGGGTGCTGCATGGCAGGGTCGTGCTGCAGTGGAACTGCAAGCACGGTGACCTCGGTGAACTGCAGCACAATTGTTTGCTCGAATGCGTCGTTGACTAGTGACCGCTGAGGGCTGTTTCAGCAGCGCTCTTAGCGTGCCGCACTGTGATTGCGGCTGTTGTCCGCTGTTTGCTCTGGTGATGGAGACTGATTGGTGCACTGACGGTTACAGGCAGCGCAGCTCTGCTTCAGCAAAGGGACTGCCTGACAATGGTCATTCAAATAGTAACACAGTAACACAGGCATGAGAGCCTGTCGTTTGCATTGGTGGGACTCGCTCGTAACAGCACTGCACTCATCTCACTGGCAAGACTTGTTTGTGCAACTGTTTGCAGTTTGTTGCTGTGGGGTGTCTGGTGGTGGCACAATGATGTGTGGTGTTGCTGTGGAAGCATCACATTTCGCTGGCTTCCATCAGCACAAGGTGCCTTGCGCATAAAGCACCACGTACTTGGCTTGGTGTGGTGTTGCTGGTGTAGTTTAGTCGCTAGGTAGTAGGTGGTGTACCTCTTGGATTGCCTAGCATGCATCGTGGTGTCTGCATGGTGGGGTGTCGGGTACGTGTGCGGGTGAGGATGGCACATGGCCTGCCCTGGCGCCGCAACCTGCATTGGTCAAGCAATGCATGCAAATTGTTTCATTGCAGCCGCTGCTGAGTTTGGCGAGCATGACACTCAGTGGTCTTCTCTCTGTCGCTGTTAGCCGAGCATGAGGTTCCTGGAGCGGTGGGGCTTAGGCATCGTATGCTCATGCTGCAAGCACGTTATTTGTCATGTACTTGATGGAGTGCCTGGTACTCTTTGCAGCACGGTTACATGCAGGCTGCGGGTGTGGGTGGGTTTCATAACCAGCAGGAGCTACAGCATGCAGCTGCATGGTGGTGCTGCGCACGCATGCTATGCACGAGTGCCAGAGTGTCTGTGGCGGTTGTGCACCACGCGATGCTTTGCTTGGGCGAGCTTTGTGCAGTGAGCCGCGGTGCTGGCGTCAATGCTGTTGTGAGGCATGAGAGCCGTACATGTGAAGCAGTGGATTTGAAGTGTAGGCATACCTGGGCTGTACTTGTGGCGCAAAACTGCTTACATAAGCTTACATAACCAGCCTATCAACTCGTACAGTTGTGTATGCTGTTGGGTTGCGCGTACTGCGCAGAGTCTGGCAGCGTTGAGGGTGTGTAGGGTTGACCAGTAAAATGATGGGAGAAGATCTGTGGAAGCACCTTTGCTGTGCAAGTCATTGCAGTGGCTATGTTCTTGCAAGCAATCTGTCAGGATTGTAGCGGCATCTTGTGTTGTTCGCTGCTGATGCGTGTCGGCAGCACATCTACGCATTTGTAGCGCATGGAGGCTTGGTTGCTGCAGTTCATGCATTTTACGGCAGCACAAAGCACGCTGGGACATGGATGTGCAATGCATGCATGTGATGATGCGAGACGTGTGTTGTGGACTGCTACTGTGTGATAGCAGGTAAGCGCATTGCGCCATGGGTGCAGGACGTCCGTTTGTCAATTTGGTATCATCAAGTCTCACGTGTTGATGTATTTTTTCAGACTCGGACAGAGTGTGAGGCTCATCATCATCATCATCATCATCATCATCATCATCATCATCATCATCATCAAATTACCAGATCAAGCCATAGCATCAACGCCATCAGCCCCGCGCCCCCCCGGGGCGGAAGAAAGAGGGAGCACCGCTCCATTATGTTTGCAACTATTACGCACATCCCAAGCTTTCACAAGATACGCAGCAATGCTCCTAGACACCAGTCGGCAAACCCCCTTGCTACCCCAAACATCATCAGAAACAAAACGCAACAACTTGGTCGATGCATCAGTCAATGACAATACATTGCGCGATTTTCCAGCGCCACCAGCAACTGTCTGTTGCAAAACAGACCGAATCTCATCCAACATAGTATCTCTTTGAGCAGAAGTGGCAGGACAATCAAACATCAGGTGTGACAAAGACTCAACATTCTGACCACAAGCAGGACACGCTGTATTAGAATCTGCTCTGCTACCCCCATAACGACTGGTACGCTCGTGCACACAAAGACATCCCATGCGAACACGCATCAGCAACTCAACGCCACGTGTTGGCGCACCAGCACACAAAAAGAGTGTGAGGCTCAACGGTTGCTTGGCTGGCCGTGTTCCACAGGGCTGGCGACACTCAGCAGGGTGTCACTGCATGTGTTTTTGCAAGAGTGCTGCTGAAATTCACATTGCTTCTACATTCAGCTGGCCAGCGCCGCTGGTACCAGTGGTACTGTGCAGGGCCATGTCAGAACGTGAAGCTTGTCACAACACAATCACAGCAGTTTTATGTCTCTCGACATGCGGAGGTTATCAGTTGGCGGCAACACACGCAAGTCTGGGCCTGATTTGCTTGCAGGCACTGCACTGAGTAAATGGCGTCACCTGTCACCCAAACCCTACACTTACGCTGTTGTGTAGCCACCCCAGCACGTAGGCAGGCGACTCACGCATCTTTGTGACGTAATAAGCGATGAATTTGAGCTTGCGTACCAGATGAAGTCGAAAGTTATGCAGATCTGCTGATCTCCATACGTCACTAGGCAGTTGCCTTGCGCTTGGGGAGGATGGTAGGGACACCAGCCGATCGACCTGCGTGCCACCTTATTCACATAAACATCCATCGAATGGTATAAATTAGCCGTTGCAGCTCCGATCAGGTCACCGTTCAAACCCCGCCAGGTACCCAGGTGAGTGTGTGTTGAGGGTGCACGGACTACGTCTCAGCAAACATCAAGCAGCGGTGCTGCTATCGCCCTGCATGATGTTGGTGGTGGGTGTCTGTACGCAAACGATATCCAGCGCATGCTCGGAGGGATATGCATTCGCGCTTGCTTGATCTGCGGGGCCCGCTCAGGTTGCGACCACGCAGACGAGCATGCTGCAGCTCATCAAAAACGTGCACAATCGTCCATGGCCAGGGACGGTGATGAACGCGATCAGCGGACAAGAGACACCGCAGAAAATGCAAATGTGCTAGCTGAGGGACGCGCTGATCAGGCAGAACGCGTGCCTAGACGAAGAACTCAAGCTAGCAAAGCACGAGTTGCTCAGTGGCTGGTGCGTGGGTGGTACTTGGGGCAAGTGACCCGCTAGCTTGCTCCGTCTCGGCAGTGTTGTTGGTATCCTTACGCCTTGAATTAATTGTAGCGTTGTTATCGACGTTACTAATCCTGCTGCGCTCCATGCATGCCTGCATGCAGGGTCTAGCTTCCACACCAGCAGCAGGCCCAGAAGCCCCAGCTGCAGCAGCATCAACAGTATACAGCGTCACGCCCTCAGGTGGGTTTGCCAGCATTCAGAACATCAAGAAGATACCCCAAGGCTGTCACTGCTCGTCCAACAGCTGCATAGAGCCTCAGCACTATTAGCAGTAGTAGCAGCAGCATCACTGCACTCACCTCCACTGCTAGCAGTCGCTGCTAGCCTGAGAGGCCTTGCATGCTGTCCTGCAATCGATGATCTACTTCACGAAAATCGAATGCTCTGCACCACAAACATGCTTCCAGAGCGCCTCAACATACACTGCCAAACTGTGCACTTGTATGCAATCTGCTGACTCAGCATCTCAGCCGCATCACTGGCGCATACATCACCAGCCGTCAAGCATTCATCGATTTCTACAGTACTATTGTACAGTACTAATGTGAATCACTGTGTATACATCGCTGCCTTCCCTGCAGTGCTTGCAGCGCAGCCACTGACGCAGCAGCGGCTGCCGGGCTCCGTGTGCTCCGGACCTATCCCTGTCAAGGCCCAGTGGCAGCTGGACCAGGAGGAAGGTGAGCAGCAGCAGCAGCAGCAACGGCGGTTGGCAGTAGCAGCTGCAGCACAGTTGGCGTCAGGGTTTCCACACGGCCAGAGGATCGGCTGCGTTCCATTGGCACTGTATCTTGGCTCGCAGTACTGTGAAGTACAACACTGTTTCCTTGAGCACTGAGTGCCTGTGCTTGCTCACTTACGTGACCTGTTGATTCTAGACGGTGAATCTTGTTATCTCCTGCCTGTTGTGCTGCAGAGGCTCTAGAGCAGACGGCAGCCTCGGGTGCAGGCATAGAAGGCGACTATAATGATGTACCCGCAGCCAACAGGCCAAACCTCCACACACAACAACAGCCTGCCGGCATAACCATGCGAGGCATAGCACAAGAAGAGCCTTGGGCTGCTGCTGCTCGTGCACGAGCAGCAGCAGCAGCAGCAGGTGGCGCAGCTGCAGGGGCTGGATACATCAGCAGCAGCGGCAGCCGTGCTGCACTGTACAGTCCAGACGCAGCGCCCCGCGGATTTTCAACTGCAACTGATCAGGCTACAGCTAGTCGGTTGACTTCAACAACATCGGACAAGCAGCAGCAGCAGCAGCAGCAGCAGCAGCAGCAGACTAAGAGGCCACTAGGGTTTGCAGCAGAGGAGCCTTGGGCAGCAGCAGCACGTGCGCAGGCTGCTGCCCGTGCTGCTGCTGCTGCAGCTGGCAGCAGCGGTGCAGGTGCTGCTGCTGGTGGTGTCGTTGGCGGTTACACTGCTGCTGCTGCCAACTGGGGAGAGATAGAAGCTGAAAAGGCAGCAGCTGGAGGTAACATCTATCAGCAGCAGCAGCAGCAGAGAACGCGTCCAGGGTTTGCAACTGAAGAACCATGGGCAGCAGCAGCACGCGCGCAGGCTGCTGCCCGTGCTGCTGCTGCAGCTGGCAGCAGCGGTGCAGGTGCTGCTGCTGGTGGTGTCGTTGGCAGTTATACTGCTGCTGATGCCAGCTGGGGAGAGATAGAAGCTGAAAAGGCAGCAGCTGGAGGTAACATCTATCAGCAGCAGCAGCAGCAGCAGCAGCAGAGAACGCGTCCAGGGTTTGCAGCTGAAGAGCCATGGGCAGCAGCAGCACGCGCGCAGGCTGCTGCCCGTGCTGCTGCTGCAGCTGGCAGCAGCGGTGCAGGTGCTGCTGCTGGTGGTGTCGTTGGCAGTTATACTGCTGCTGATGCCAGCTGGGGAGAGATAGAAGCTGAAAAGGCAGCAGCTGGAGGTAACATCTATCAGCAGCAGCAGCAGCAGCAGCAGCAGAGAACGCGTCCAGGGTTTGCAGCTGAAGAGCCATGGGCAGCAGCAGCACGCGCGCAGGCTGCTGCCCGTGCTGCTGCTGCAGCTGGCAGCAGCGGTGCAGGTGCTGCTGCTGGTGGTGTCGTTGGCAGTTATACTGCTGCTGATGCCAGCTGGGGAGAGATAGAAGCTGAAAAGGCAGCAGCTGGAGGTAACATCTATCAGCAGCAGCAGCAGCAGCAGCAGCAGAGAACGCGTCCAGGGTTTGCAGCTGAAGAGCCATGGGCAGCAGCAGCACGCGCGCAGGCTGCTGCCCGTGCTGCTGCTGCAGCTGGCAGCAGCGGTGCAGGTGCTGCTGCTGGTGGTGTCGTTGGCAGTTATACTGCTGCTGATGCCAGCTGGGGAGAGATAGAAGCGGAAGAGGCAGCAATTGGAGGTGGCGTCTATCAGCAGCAGCAGCAGCAGAGAACGCGTCCAGGGTTTGCAGCTGAAGAGCCATGGGCTGCAGCAGCACGTGCGCAGGCTGCAGCTGCAACAGGCAACAAAAACGACGCAGATGCCACTACTGATGCTGCTGCTGATGGGGAAGGACTGGGCATGCCCAACACAGTAGCAGCCAGCCCGTATGACCAGCAGCAGCAACAGCAGCAGCAGCAGTACATGCAGGGTGTGGATCGCGACGCTGGCGGCAACAGCAGCGTCACCAATGCCCCCGCAGCTGACACCCTGCCTCCCAAGGCAGGGTCAGCAGTAGCATCCAAGGCTGCAGCCGCAGCAGCGGCAGCAGCAGCAGCCGTGGCAGCGGCAGCAGGACGCGTGCCTCTGTTTGGCCGGCAGTCATCCCGCGAGGGGGTTACACCTGCTAGTAATCCACATGACAGCCAGGCGAGTCATGACACCGACACCGAAGGGAGTGAGGCGGCCCTGCTGGCACCACATGACATGTACACGCGGCCACCAAGTGGATTGTGGGAGGGTAACTCTGCAAACGATGACGGCTCCATTACGTCTAGCGCAGCAGCAGCAGCAGCAGCAGCAGCTGATGGTGCCGGCAGCAGCAGCGGCCGTCATCGCGCCTCAGGAAGGCTCAGTCCGGCGTCGAGCGTCAACTCGTCGCATGCTGCTGCCAGCAGCATTGCAGCTGCGTCGGCTGGTGCAGCGGCAGCAGCAGCGCCGCGCAAGCCGCCGCCACCGTTGGCTATGGCTCGTGGCAGCGAGCGGCCGCTGCTGCTGGCTGGGCGGCCGCTGTACGCGGAGAACAACTACCTGATGAGGGACATGCAGGTGGGGATTGACCCGGCTCTCTGCACTTATAGATTTGTTAAGGACAAGGAAGCCACCCACCACCCACTAACAACCAAGCACAATTGCGCATCGACCTGCATAGATACAAGGCCACAACATTATGAATGGACGATTGTAACACTGACGCATTGCGTGCATCGGCAGCATTTGCTTGCCAACACCCCGGTCCTGCAGAGGGCGTACGTGGCAACCCAGCTTTGTTTCAAAACGCTTGCATGCACAGCTTTTGACCTGGATGGACCTCATATACCTTCCTGCAGCTTGCAGCTTGTCATGCGTTGTTACAACCTGAACACTGATCATCTTGTTGTGCCTTGTCCTGTTTGCTACCTTGTTACCTGCAGCGCCACGTGCTGCTAGGTGCAGATGGCAGCGTCATGCAGCTGGCAGATCCCGTCACCAACCCCAAACCCTACCAGGGCTTGGTCCCAGAACCCCACATCACATCAAACACGGGACACCCCTACCACGCCACGCACAAGGGGCTGCTGTTTCCGCTTGCATTGGGGCAAAGCGGCAGACCCCTGAGGTCATCTGATGGCAGGCCGCTGCTGCTTGGGGCTCCACTCAACCAGCAGCAACAGCAGCAGCAGGGTGCGCAGCCAGGGCAGCTGTTAGCAGCAACAGTTGCTCGTCTAGGCCTCAAAGCAGACGGCAGCATCAGCAGCAGCACCCCAAGTGTTGTGGTGTGGCCGCTGCTGACATGCAGCGGCAAGGGTTCACCGTTGTTAGGCCCTGAGGGGGAGCAGCTGGGTTTAGCAGCAGTACCCCAGGACTTCCCATACCTCAAGGCTCCAGGTCAGCAGGTGACAGCAGCAGCTGCAGCAGGTGCTGCAGCGCGTCTGCCGTCAGTCAGCGGGCAACCGGCGCTCGTCAACGCACACACAGGCAAAGAGCTGCTCGCTGCAGATGGCAGCAAGCTAGGGCTTAGTCCCGACGGCGGTTTTGTGAGCCTTGGGACAGGGCGCAGGGTTTGGGGTTCGGACGGCCGGCCGCTGAACCCTACCAGCCGTCGCAAAACCCTAGTGGACCGGGGTTTGGAGCTGGGGGTGCAGCTACAGGCAGCAGCGGCTAAGGGCAGGTTGAAGAGGCATTTGAAGCATGTGGTTGGCAGGTACAGGCGGCAGGGGCAGGAGCATGTGGTGCGGCAGGCAGGGCTGGCAGCAGCAGCAGTGCTGGGGTTGCTGGCATTTGTTGGGCTGCTGCTGCTGCTGCCGGCGTGCTGGATGGGTCTGGCGGGGCCAGCCGGGCACCTGGTGAGTGTTATAACGCGTTTCGTAACACAAGATGTGGATCTGCTGTTGGTGTAGGCATTCCCAGGTTGCAATAGCGTTGCATACATATGCATGTGATTGCGAATCCCAGCGGCCCCAACTTCCCTGAACATACATGCCGGTGAATCTGCACCCTGATTTGCTGTGTTTTGCAAATTGTTGTGCTGAGCTTCTCCTGTGCTGTTCTAAGCCATGCTCTGCAACATGCCAGCATGCAGCCCCATGCAGCCCCCGCGCACACATACATCAACTTGCTCCTGGCACGCTACTTACCACCGCTCTGCTGCTGCTGCTTGCATTGTCCTGTCTGCATCTTGATGCCACCATCCGCAGACCATCAAGGTGCTGCTGCTGCTGCTGCCGCTGCTGGTGCTCGGCTGCACAGCCGCGCTGCTGCTGCTGGCCTTCAGCCACAATCAGCTGACAACCGAATCCCTGCTGGACTTCGTCACTCCACCAGCCCGCAAGCTGCCACCCCACCCCACCCTAATTGGACCCGGCGGCGAACCGCTGCTGCTGCCCGACAACAGGGCTTTGGGTTTAGTGACAGAGCCTGGGGTGCAGGGTTCGCAGGGGTTACTGCTCGCAGGGGGCCGGCAGTTGAAGGGCAGGGATAGGCTGCGGTTGGTGCTGGGAGGGGTCAGCGGGCGTGTTGTGTTGGACGAAGCTGGACTGCCGATGCTGGGGCCGGGAGGCAGACCTCTGGAGGTGAGCTGCGATGTGCAGTAACCAATTTTGTACCCAATCTTGCACTTACTTTTGTGCATCATATGTGGGGTGCTCTGAGCTCTGAGCTGTGTGTCAGACCTTGTCAACTGCTGTGCCACATGGTTCGGCAGTGCCAGCAAGGTTACATGATTCAGTGAATGCGTGAAAGTGCTGCTGTATAGTTTGGGGAGGGCACTTGGGGTGTGTTGCTGGAGGAAGCTGGTATGCTAATGCTTGGCCTTGGTGGTAATAGACCTCTGGTACGCTGTGCAATGGCTGTGTGGTGCAACAGCAGCTGCAGCCTGGCAGGTGTGCGTGTGCTTGTGATGCATGACAAAACACTGTACAACGCACTCGTCGTCACTGCAACTCTGCCTGGTATTTCGATACCCTGTACTGTATGCTGCCTAATGCATGTGCAGGTGTTGCTGCGAGCTGATGTCTGAGGTCATTGCACAGGCCTGCCATTGGCAGTCTTGCGCCAAGGCAGCTTTTCAAAGGCCCCTGGTTGAAGTATCTCATATCTCACACGCCCAATGCTGTTGTGTCTGTTTGTAGGTGCTGCTGGGGCCTGATGGCCGGCCGCTGACATCCGGCACAGGACTGCCCCTGGCTGTGTCACCTGAGGGGGTCCCCCTGATGGGTCCTGATGGCGCCCCACTCACTTTGGCGCCTGATGATGAGGCACTGCTCAGCTGGGGAGGGCTGCCACTGCTAGGGCCACAGGTGCGTGACCTCCTGTGTTCCAGTGTGGAGTTCTGGAGCTGCTGCTGGTGTTTGCAGCCAGTATGGCTGGTGTGGTATGTCAGCACGCGCAGTTGGTCATGAGGCACTGCTGGGGAGCCCTGCCTCTGCTGGGGCTGTTGGGTGCTAGTGTGGCTTGTTGGTGTGCAAGTGAATCTGTGTCTGTGTGTGCTGATGACCTAAAAGTCTTCTTTTTTCTTTGACTCTGATATGTTTTCGGCTGTGGATAGCAGCTGAACTCTCGGCAACTGCTGGTGCAAGGTGCCAGCCCTTGCTGTTCTGGCGCACATACAAGCCCCAAACTTGCTGCTGCTGCTGCTGTTAATGCTGCCAAACTTGCTGTTCCTCTGCCAGGGTCAAGCGCTGGCGCTGGGCCCGCAGTGCACGCTGCCAGCTCAAGGCGCACTCAACTGCTGGATGTGCCTAACTACTGCTGCTGCTGCTGTTGCTGCTGCTGCATGCGCTCCGTCTTTGCCAGGGTCAAGCGTTGGCGCTGGGCCGCAGTGCACACTGCTTGTGTTTTGGCCTTTTGCCATACACACTGAACCCAAATTTGCTGCTGCTGCTGCTGCTGCTGCTGTTAAACCTGGTGTTTCTCTGCCAGGGTCAAGCGCTGGCGCTGGGCCCCAACTGCACACTGCCAGCTTCTCATGCACCCAACTGCAGCATGTGCCTAACTGCTGCTGCTGTTGCTGCTGCTGCATGCGCTCCGTCTCTGCCAGGGCCAAGCGCTGGCGCTGGGCCCGCAGTGCACGCTGCTTGTGTTTTTTTACCATTTGCAAGTACACATTCCGAATCTAACATTCCTGCTGCTGCTGCCAAACTTGCTGTTCGTCTGCCAGGGCCAAGCGCTGGTGCTGGGCCCGCAGTGCACGCTGCTTGTGTTTTTTGGGCTTTTGCCACACACACATTTTGAACCAATACTTGCTGCTGCTGCTGCTGCTGCTGCCAAACCTTCTCATTACCTGCCAGGGCCAAGCGCTGGCGCTGGGCCCTCAGTGCACGCTGCTGACGGCTGACGGCAGGCCGCTGGTGGGCGCAGACGGTGACTTCCTCTTCCTGGGCGGGGACGGCAAGACACTCGTCGACAAAGGTGGGCAGAGAAGCTTGTTTGTTGTACGCTTCTAAGGTGTGTAGCTGAGTAGCAACATTGGCGAGTGGCAAAGTTGATGCAAGGGGGCTTCAGCTGTCGTTGCTGCTGGCGGCAAGATGTATTTGATCAGCATCTTTCACCTTGTTTCAGTTATAGTGCATACTGCAAGTACTGATCAACATTTCTGTATGCCTGCTGCTGCTGGTGCTGCGTCAGATGGCCGTCCTGCACTGGGTGCTGAGGGCCAGCCCTCCCAGGTAGCCCTGTCCAAGAGCCAGGCAGTGTTCAGCGCACGCGGCAAGCTGCTGGTGGTGAGTGCGGCAGCAGCTGACTCAACAGATCATAGTATGCTGTTGGACAGGTGGCAACTCCTTTTACCTTCGTGTCATCAGCAAATAAGCAGTCCATCGATGGAAACCATGCTTTATGCAGTGTTCAGTGCGTGCGCCAAGGTGCAGATGGTGAGTTTGGCATCACACCACCGCACAGGAACTGGCTATCACAAGCTGTGCTGTTGTATGTTGTTTTCTTTGTCTGCATTCAGCGTCCAAACTGGCCCTGCACATGGCAAGCTGGTGAAGAGTCGTGCAGTGCAAAGAAGCACGCAGCCACAATG
The DNA here is from genome assembly GCA_902809745.2 of Tetradesmus lagerheimii. Lineage (NCBI taxonomy): Eukaryota > Viridiplantae > Chlorophyta > Chlorophyceae > Sphaeropleales > Scenedesmaceae > Tetradesmus > Tetradesmus lagerheimii. The sequence continues at coordinate 17,561 of CADDIJ020002000.1, read as the reverse complement.
TGCCGTATAACTATCATCACCCCCCACCTAATCTGCATGTCCCAATTGACATGCTGCCGGCAAATGCTGTTTGTACTTTGCACCACAAATCCACAAGCAATCACCAACTGAACCGCTGTACACAATCCTGCAGGGTCCCGATGCGCGCCCCCTGCTGATGGGCTACGGTGGCCGCCTCTACAGCAGCAGCTCTGCAGCATCTGCAGGCGAAGGTGGCATGGCCAACGCAGCAGGCCTCACAAACGTCACTGCCCTCATGGCAGGTGCCGTTGCTCGCTCGCTGCATCGCATCAGAAGCAGCAACTTTGGCTCACTGCTGCGCACGCTGTCAGCAGGGCATTTGCCAGGTCTGGCCGGCTCCCGTGCCAACTCCTTGCAGCGGACAGGGTCTAAATCGGCTGTATTGGATCGGGCAATGTTGGCGGCTGGCTCTTCAACGAGCGTCCCTGGAGGATTACGGACAGTTTCAGAAGATCAGGCTGTGCAAGACCTCACGCAGGCTGGTGGTAGTTCGGCCAGCGCAGTGTCAGCTAGTGCAGCTGCAGCAGCTGCTAGTGACAGTGCTGCTGCGGAAGCTGGCGATGCTGACGTCAGCAGCAGCAGCAGTGAGAGTGCAGTTGGTGAGAGGGTGGAAGCTGCAGTGAAGGCGTTTGCAGCGCTGCTAGGGCGTGGAGGGCTGCTGCCGCTGCTGGGGCCATACGGGGAGAAGCTGGCACTGGATGCTTATGGCAGATTGGTGGCAATGCCTGGCAGACAGCCGCTGACAGGTGAGTTGCATTGTTGCTTTGTCCAATGTTGTTTGTGCAAGAATTCTTTGGTGTCATCAGGCTGCTGGCAGGCAATTACTTACCGGTGAGTTGCATGGCTTGTGTTCCCTGTCCTCTTTGAGTGTAAAAGCGGTGGGCATGCCTCGCGCTCCAGTCGCAAATCACTTGTCCTTGCTGGCTGCACATTCCTGTGACTTTGGTCTTGCTCTCATGTCTCTCATCCTGCTGCTGCTGCTGCTACAGGCCCCAATGGCGAGCCGCTGCTGCTGTCAGTGGACGGCAAGTGCTTCACTGGGCCCAACGGGCGCCCAGTGCTCACAGAAAGTGGACGCAGGCTCATGTGAGCGGCAGCTACTGCTCAACCAACACCATCACAGCCAGCAGCACCTCAATCAACTCTTTTAGCAAGCAGTGCCACATGCCTGGTGCTGTCACAGCGTTTTGCACTTGCCATTGCGTCTGTCGATGCACTGTCGCAGACACCAGGCAGGACATGCTCAGCAACTTCCTCGCAGGAATTGCACTTCTGCTTTCGCTGTGACGCACATCGTGCTGCCGTTACTTGCGGGTGTGTCTAACAAACGTTCTTGTTGTTCCTTTGTGCCACAGGCCGTCCATTGGTGTGGTGGCCGTGCCTGCGGTTGGTCGTGATGGCCGGCTGCTGCTGGGCCCTGACGGCTCCGCGTTGCGGCTGGGGGCAGACAAGGCAAAGCTCATCACAGCCAGCGGCCGGCCGCTGCTGTCGCCATCAGGCGCGCAGCTGGGGCTGTCTCCAACAGGTGGGTTAATAGTCTAGCATTTGGGGTGTGTTTGTAAAAACAGCTGATGTTTGACTACCTGAGGTGCAAATCTGACGCCATTAGGCGTGCAGCTGGGCCTGTCTCCGACAGGTGGGTTGACAGCTATTTGATGTGTGTTTGTCAGACTATTCTAGCGGCAAACTAGCTGATGCTTTACTGCCTGATGTTTGGATCGACGGTCGCTCCTTTCATTAGGCGCGCAGCTGGGCCTGTCTCCGACAGGTGGGTTGACAGCTACTTGGTGTGTGCTTTTCAAACTATTAGCGTGACGGCCGGCTGCTGCTGGGCCCTGACGGCTCCGCGCTGCGGCTAGGAGCTGACAAGGCGAAGCTCATCACAGCCAGCGGCCGGCCGCTGCTGTCACCATCAGGCGCATGTTGCCAGCATGTTGCCAGCATGGTTGGCGCGCTGGCCTCCGCATTTAGGAGCCTGCATTTGCCCAAGGATTTGGCTCTGTGCCACAGCAGGGTGCTGCACCACCAACAGTCATCTCATAGCACACAAGCACTGACATCACTGTTTGCATCCTCCATTTCTGTTGCCCTTTTGTTGCAGGCAACCTGATTGAACTCGAGAGCGGCAAGATGCTGCTGTCGCCAACTTCCGGCAAGCCCCTGCACCTCAGCCCCGACGGCAAAACCCTGCTAGAACCCAACGACAAACCAGCTCTGGATTCAAACGGCAGCCAACTGACTGCCAGCTGCCCTGCAGGCATCAGCAGCATCCGCACCAGCATTGCAGCAGCAGCGGCAGCGGCAACTGGCAAGCGAAGCTCCTCGCGCAGCAAGAACAAGAGCCGCAGCCGCCGCACGCCCAACAGGACGCCACGTGTTAGCGAGGCTGACTCAGCCGTCTCTGGTGTATCTTCTCGCGGAGATACAACACCAGAGTATGCAGCACTGAGCGGTGCGGCGTCGCCAGCTGCTGCTGGGGCCAGCTCGCCTTTTGCTGCTGCTGTCGACAGCTCTCCAGCATTTGGCGCTGCTGCTGCTGGTGCAGACAGAGCACCGCAAGGCTGGACATCCTTCCCACCTACTGCAGACTCAGCAACAGCAGCAGCAGATGGCAGCAGGGGGAGCTGGATGCGTGTGACTGCCTCAGGCAGTCGCAGCCCCTACATCCACCCCGAGTCTGCTGGGTACAGAGCTGGCGGGGATAAGGCCGCAGCTGCTGCTGCGCTGGCCTCAGCAGCTGCTGCAGCAGCAGGTGGCAGCGCAACAGCGATGCTGCGGCCAGCGTCCGCTCCGCCAGGTCAGCGACCACATAATCTTGATGCTGATGTCAGCAGCAGCCAGCAGCCGCACTGGTCATCAAGTGGTGCACTTGCTGCTGCTGCTGCTGCTGGCGGAAGCGGCACAGCAGCAAGCAGCAGCCGCGTGACACCTGCTGACTCACCGGCGCCAGATTCACCGTTTGCAGCTGCAGCAGCAACAGCAGGATACAGCCAGACAGCAGCAGCACCATGGGCTGATTCGGATGCTGTGTCAGTGCCGGCAGATGAAGGTGATGCAGCGTTTGCAGCAGCAGGGCGGCCACCGCGGCTGGAAGTGCCAGACGATCATGCTGTCATGCACTCCCACGTGTCTCTTAGCGGCTGGGCAGATGTGGCTGGCACTCCTGCTGCTGCTGCTGCCGTTTCACCTCTGGGCAGCACATCAGCAGCAGCAGCAGGGTCAGGTGGCCATCGGTCCGGTCAGTTCAGCACCGGATGGCTGTCTGTGCCTGGTGCTTCAGCCGCAACAGCAACATCTGCTGCGGATGACGCTCCGTCTGTGGGGCTCTACTCCATGGTAGATGGCCGCCCCGTAGCGCCAAGCTACACAGGACAGATGCAGCCGGCAGGCAGCAGAGTCAGCCCGAGCAGCGGGGCCTCACCATCGAGAGCGGGCATGTCCGCAGCTGGTGCTTCCACGGGCAGTGCAGCAGCCGGCGCACCAGGCGGGGCTGCTGCTGCAGCTCCAGCGCCGTACTCCAAGGCGTTTCCACGCATCTTACCTGCATCGCCGACACCCGCAGCAGCAGCAGCAGCATCATATGCTGAGGGTGATGATGAATTTGGTGGCGGCAGCAGGCGCAGCAGCCGAGAAGCCAGGAGGCAGCCGCGAGGCTGGACTGAGATCTACCAGAACAGAGTTGCGTCACGCACGCCGCGAACATCGGACAGCTCTACGACTGGGCTGTACCCTGCTGCAGCAACAGCTGCAGCAGCAGGTTACGCAGCTGGTGGCGGCTCAGTTTCTTACAGCACATACAGCACTCAGCCACGGCTAGCAGCGGGACAAGCTGCTGCTGCTGGTGCACACGAGCAGTGCAGTCAGGGCGTGCTGGCTTCGGTATACGGTGTACAGCCTGACCAGGTGCAGCCATTAGCAAAGGCAGCAGCAGCAGCGCTGGCATTCCTGCTGCTACTGTGCTGCGGCCTGACGTCCAAGGGCTTCTTGACTTCTGCATACCCCGCTTTGCATGCACTGCTAGCCGGTCTGCTACTGACGGCGTTAGCTGCACTAGGCTTGAACCATCCCAGCAGCGTCCGTCAACTGCAGCGGCTGGCAGCACACCAGCAGCAGCAGCAACAGCGTGGGTCGTCAGCTGCGGTCACAGATGAGCAACGGCTGCACGCTGCTATGCCATCTGCAGGAGCAGCAGCAGGCATTGTTGTGCCAGGGTTTGGGTACACCAAGCTTCGGGACAAGGCGCAGCCAAAGCGGCAGTCTATCACAGGAGATGGCCAGGGGTCAGACTCCAGATGTGTGAGCACCGCTGGGGATGATTCAGACAGCAGCAGGGCTTCAGCAGATGCTGCTGCTGCTGATGGTGCAGCAGCTATGGGAGCAGCAGATGATGGCACAGTACGCACAGGCAAGCCGCGCACTGCAGCGACGGCAAGCGGCACAGCTGCTGCTCGTGGCAGCAGGTCGTTCGCTGCGAAGGCCAGCCACCAGCTGCTGGTGGATCCCAAGGCAGTCACAGCGCTGCTGCTGCTGGTGCTGCTGGCAGGTTTTGGCAGTACATCGTTGCTGTTGAGCTTCATTGGTGGCAGTGGCGCAGCGAGCAGTGCTGCTGTAGCAGCACCCGCAGCGGCAGCTGGTGGTGTGCCAGCCACCACGCGCGGTGGAATTGCCGATCTAAATGCTGCTGCTGTAGCTGCTGGAAGCGGCAAAGGCTGGAGCTTTTGGGGCAGGAGAAAGGCAACATCGTCATCATCATCATCAGCAGCAAGACAGGATGAGGATGCAGCTCAAAAAGCAGCAGCAGCAGCAGCGCTGGGTGCAGGTGCAGCAGCTGGCAGCAGTTGGTGGTGGAGTGGCCGCAAGCAGCAGCAGCAGCAGCCGCCAGCACCAGCTCCAGCGTTGGCAGCAGCACCTGTACGCAGCAGCTGGTGGGGGCGTGGTAAGAAGCCAGTCACAGCTTCTACACCTGCCCCTACTGATACTGCGGCTGCTGCTGGCCGCAGTGGCAGCTGGTGGGGTGGAAGGAAGAAGGTGGACCTGCAATCGCCAGCTGCAGCCACTGATCTGCTGTTTGATGGCCCATCATCGGAGCAACAGAAGAAGGCAGCAGCGGCAGCAGCTGTTGCAGCTGGTGCTGGCATTGCCACTGGCAGCTTCTGGCATCGCATGTTGCGAAAGCAGGCACCTACTGCCCACACGGTGCAGCCATCTACGGTGTCAATTGATGGGGTCACTTCCTCCCAGCCAGCCGCAGCTGATACACGTGCTGCGGCAGACTCAGCAGCAGCAGCAGCAGCAGCTGGTGCCAGTGGCTTCTTTGGCCTTTGGGGCAAGCGCAGCAGTCAGGCCAGCTCGGGCATACCAACTACTGAGAAATCAACAGCAGCAACAGCAGCACTCACGAGAGATGCGGCAGCCGAGTCACCTACAGCCGCAGGTGCAGGCAGCACTATCGCTCATGATGGTGTGGATGGCAGTGCTGAAGTGAGCAGGGCAGTGCCAGCAGCAGGAGCAGCAGCAGGAGGTGCAGCAGCAGGTGCTGGTGCAAGCGGCCTGCTGTCTCGCTTGTGGAGCACTCAGCAGCAGCCTGCAAATCCAATGCAGCCAGCTGATAGCAGCAATGCAGCTGCTGCTGGCGATGTGACAGCAGCTAGCTCCCTATCAGCACTTGATGCGGACATCAGCTCTGCTGCAGCTGGCGTCACTAATGTTGATGAGGCAGCAACAGCAGCAGCTGGTGCAGACAGCAGTGCTGCAGCCTTTGCTGCAGATGACAGCGCTGCTGCAGGTGCCACCGCTGCCAAGGCAGCAGCAGCGGCTGCAGCAGCAGGCATTGGCGGCAAGCTTCTGTGGAACGTATGGAGGAGCAAGCAGCAGGCAACAACACCGACCGCGCCTCCTGCGTCAATTGCTGTGGATACTTCAGCCGCCATTACAGATGTTGCTGCTGTCACTTCAGACGGCGGCGACGCTGTGACTGTTGTTGCAGAGGTTGCAGCACAGGATTCTGTGGCTGATATCAGTGCTTCTGCCGATGCAGTGGCAGCGGACGGTGCACAGGCTGTTGATGCTGCTGCTGGCGTTGCCGCGAGCAGTGGAGACCTAGATGCAAGTGTTGTGGCCTCCAAAGCAGCAGCTGCAGCAGCTGCAGCAGACAGCAGTGCAGCAGCCGCCATCAGTCCTGCTAAGGCAGCAGCAGCAGATGCAGCAGCTGGCATTGGCGGCAAGTGGCTCTGGGACTGGTACATGACACACCCTTCAGCGCCTGAGGCCGATGCAGCAGCAGCAGCAGCGGACAGCGCACTGACTATTGATGCTGCTGGTGAGGTTGCTGCAAGCAGCCGTGACTTGGACGCAACTGTTGTAGTTTCCAAAGCAGCTGCAGCAGCAGGTGGACATGCCACTGATGATGTTGCTGACCAGCAGACATCTCTACAGCCGCCGCAGCAGCAGCAGCTGCTGGTTGAGGTAGCCCATGCTGATGCTGGCGCCGCCAGCATTATCCCAGTGATCCCTACAGCTGCTGTCAGTGCAGCGGCTGGTGCTGGCGCCGCCAGCTTGCTGTCACAGGCTGCGCTGCAAGGCATTGGGCAGCAGCCAGTGGTGGTGCCAGCTGTTGTGGCTGACCTGTCAGCTGCAGATGAAGCAGCGCTTGATGCTGCTGCATCAGCAGCAGTTGCTCCAGCAGGAGCAAATGATGAGGCTGAAGATGCTGCTGTATCGTTGAATGTAGCAGGTGACAGCAGCAGCATTGCAGCAGAGCAGGCAGCTGCTGTCGATGACGCCGCTGATGCCGCTGCAGCAGGAGCCAGCGGAAGCAGTAGCCAGGCCCTTGACGCCGACATTGCAGCTGACGGCAGCACTGATACAGCAGACAGCAGCACCACAGCAGCCACGTCAGCAGACATACCACAGCATCTGCCAGAGGCTTATGATGGTACCACAGGAATGCGTCGCTTGCTGCCCTCGAGCACATTCAGCAAAGCAGCAGCTGCAGCAGCAGCTCTCGCAACCAGCTACATGGCACCTGTGCAGCAAGCTACAGCGCCATACGTAGCACACGTACAGAGAGCTGCATCTGACTACTTCAACGCAGCAGCAGGCTATGTCGCACCAGTACAACAAGCAGTTGCTCCCTACGTGGGCTCGCTACAGCGCTCTGCCTCTGGCTGTATCGCTACAGCTGCCAGCTATGTTGCTCCTGTGCAGCGGACGGCGTCCAGCTACCTGTCTGCAGCACAGCAAGCAGCAGCAACTGCAGCATCCAACTCTCCGGAGTATCTGTCATACAGCCAAGATCTGGCACGTAAGGCTGGTGGGAGTGCTGCTGATTACGCCTCAGCTGCAGTTCTAAAGTCTTCAGCATCATTCAATGCAGCGTGTGATGCGAGCACAGCTGCGGCACTTGCCGCTGCTTCTGCAACAGACGCATACATTGTATCAGCTGTGGATGCGAGCACGCCAGCTGTAGCAGCAGTGCTGGGACCGCAATCAGCAGAGGCTGTAGCAGCAGCAGTGAAGAGGTACTACCCGCACGGAGCAGGTCTGCTGGCGCTGCTGCTGCCGCTACTGGCAATGTTTGCAATGCGCATGTGGCAGCAGCAGCAGCGGGGGTCACGCGGCCCTGGTGCCAAGATTCGGCAGAGAATCGCTGCACAGGTAAGAACGTATTGTTGCAGCAGCTGCTATGTGCAGTGCGGTGCAACCCTTTGGCTGTCTGTTGTCTGTTACCATGTACAGGATCTGGGAGCAGCTTCTTGCATAGGTGTCTAGTGCAAAACATAACATTGGGCTGCATGCAGCTGGCCATCAGTGGGGCTGCTCACAGTTGTTTGTGTGTATACGTCCTTGCAGGGCAAGCTTGGCAACGCAGCGTCCACTGTCCCAGCAGCAGCAGCAACAACAGCAGCAGCAGTTGGGGGTACTTCTCCTAGCAAACACCCTGCTGGCATGAAAGCCAGAAACGCAGCAGCACGAGCTGCGGGTGCTAGTGCTACCGCTGCTGCAGCGGCACCTGCAGTAGCAGCTGCTAGTGGAGGGTCTCTGTTTGGAGGGCTGTTTGCAGGCCGCAACAAGTCTCCAGCAGCTGCTGCAGCACCAGCAGCGTTAGCGCCAGCAACAGCACGCAAGGTGCTTGTCGTCAAGACCAGTGGGCATGCTGCTGCCCCTCCCAGCAATGCAGCTGCAGCAACAGCAGCAGCACGAAATGCTGAGTCAGCGCGTGCCACGACATCAACAGCCGCATCCGGCAGCGGTGTGGCAGCTGCTGCTGTTCCTGCTGCAATTGGCGGTTCTCTGTTTGGTTTTCTGTTTGCTGGCAGGAGGAAAGTGCCAGTTGCTGCTGCAGCAACAGGCACAGAAGCAGCAGTGCAGCCAGCAGCACAGGCAGCACTTGCTGGCGATGATGCAGCTTCTGACACCAGCAGCAGCAGCATCGAGTCGCCAACATATGACTGGGATCATATGACCAGGGTGAGCTTGTATTATTGCTGAGTGCATGCTTTCTGATCTTAACCACATTCTTCGTCCAATCAGCGTTTGTGTGAGCGCCTCCAAACTGTCGCGGCAGCTGGCACTGCTGCAATATGTACAACGCTGAAAGCGCTGTGTGTACCTAAAACCTCGCTTTTGCCTCCCCGCAGGGCCACATGTTTGCTTCAAACGCACGTGGTGAGAGGCGCCAAGCCAGGGCACAGCGCAAGGCAGCAAAGCAGGGCCTGCCAGCAGCAGCTGCTGGTGTGGCTGCAGCATCAGCAGCAGCAGCAGCAGGCCCTGCGGCAAGCGCAGAGCAGCAGGCAGCTCAAGACGCTGGCAGCAGCTTCGACAGCAGCAGCAGCAGCAGCAGTGTTGAGTTACCAACAGCTGCAGCAGGCAGCGGTATGGCGGCTGCTGCTGTGCCTGCTGCAGTTGCTGGTTCTCTGTTTGGCTCTCTGTTTGCTGGCAGGAGGAAAGCGCCGCTTGCTGCTGCAGCAACAGGCACAGAAGCGGCAGCGCAGCCAGCAGCACAGGCAGCACTTGCTGGCGATGGTGCAGCTTCTGACACCAGCAGCAGCAGCATCGAGTCGCCAACATATGACTGGGATCATATGACCAGGGTGAGCTTGTATTATTGCTGAGTGCGTATTTACTTGCATGAAGCAAATTTGCTGTGCATCCAGTTTTTGTCTGAGCGCCTTTACTGTCGTGGCAGCTGGCACTGCTGCAAATTATACGGTTATTAATGTGGTGTGTGTGCCCAACCTCTCGCTTGTGCCTTTCCCCGCAGGGCCACGTGTTTGCTTCAAACGCACGTGGTGAGAGGCGCCAAGCAAGGGCACAGCGCCGGGCGACAAAGCAGGGCCTGCCAGCAGCAGCTGCAGCAGCAGGCGCTGCAGCAAGCACCGAGCAGCAGGCAGCTCAAGACGCTGGCAGCAGGTCCGACACCAGCAGCAGCAGCAGTGTTGAGTCACCAACAGCCGCAGCAGGCAGCGGTATGGCTGCTGCTGCTGTGCCTGCTGCAGTTGGGGCTTCCCTGTTTGGTTTTCTGTTTGCTGGCAGGAGGAAAGCACCAACTGCTGCTGCAGCCACAGGCAGAGAAGCAGCAGTGCAGCCAGCAGCGCAGGCAGCACTTTCTGGTGATGGTGCAGCTTCTGACACCAGCAGCAGCAGTATCGAGTCGCCAACATACAACTGGGACCATATGACCAGGGTGAGCTTGCATAATCGCCAAGTGCTTGTCCAGTTGTCCGAAGCATGCACTATGGCTGAGTGCTTTTCCACGTATTTCTGCAGAAGCGCTGCGCACCCAGGCTTTGTATGATCGACGTGTCTGCGTAGTGCTTCCCAACTGTCTTGCCAGCACTGCCGCAACGTACGGCCCTTGGAACGGTGTGTGTGTTTGCTGATACCTCCCCGCAGGGTCACATGTTTGCCTCACACGCACGTGGTGAGAGGCGCCAAGCAAGGGCACAGCGCCGGGCTGCGAAGCAGAGCCTGCCAGCAGCAGCTGCCAGTGTTGCTGCAGCAGCAGCAGTAGGCGCTGCAGCAGGCGCAGAGCAGCAGGCAGCTGAGGAACTTGGCAGCAGCTCCGACACAAGCAGCAGCAGTGTTGAGTCGCCAACCTATGACTGGGACCACGTGACTAGGGTAAGACTTGAAATCGGCCAGCGTGGCTGCCTCTCTGGGACTGTGGGACTGCATTTCATCTCGTTGCAGCTAGAGCAGCCTTGGCGTGGCAGCTAGAGCATCCTTCCCTGCATCTTGTTCACAACTGCTTTGCAAGGCAGTTCAAGTTCAGCTTCAGAGCTTGCCTGTGTGCCAGCTGTGGCTAGGCATCTTCTACACCACCCGCGCCTGCACGTCCTTGTGGTTTGCTTATATTGGTTGCCGCTGCTGCTGCTGCTGCTTTTGTAGGCTCATATGTTTGCGTCTGCTGCTCGAGGCGAACGGCGTCAGGCCAGGGCACAGCGCCGCACAGCAAAGCAGCAGCAGCGCCAGCCGTCCGAGGCCATGCCAGATGTGACTCAGCTCAGTGTTGGTGCTATAGATGATGAGGCAGGAGCTGCGGATATGTATGCATCAAGCATGCAAGCTGCAGCAGCAAGCACTGACACGCCAACCGCAGCTTATGAGACGCAGCGCAGCACTGCAGCTGACAGCTTGGCTGCTGGTGAAGATGCTGCTGATGTGTATGAAGCACGCCTGCAAGATGCAGCCAACTCAACAGCAGGCTTGCCAGCCGCAGCCGGCCTGGCAGCAGCTGCTGGCCTGTCCGCAGCAGCAGCAGCAGGAGGCAGGATGGACGATGATGCTGAGCTGCCGTATGGGGCATTGGACAGCGCAGCAGAAAGCTACCCTGGCATTGGCTTGAGTGCCACTGATACCGTGGAGTGGCCATCAGCAGATGCAGCAGACACTGCTGCCGTGTTGGACACAGGAGGCGGCAGCAGCAGCTTCATCATTGACCAGGCTGATCTAGCAGCAGCAGCATCTGCAGCAGGAGGCTACCCTGGTACTGGCCTTGGCAGCGCTGATGGTGTGGAGTTGCCGGCACCTGCAGCAGTAGCAGCAGATCTAGATCTAGATGCTGAATGTGCTGTTGCAAGCCCTGCTGGAGATCAGATCTACCCTGCTAGCAGCTACCCGGATATGAGTGGCATTGACGGCGCAGCTGCTGCTGCTGCTGACATTTCAGCTGATGTTGATGACCAGATCTACCCTGCAAGCAGCTTCCACAACGCTGACAGGGACAGCAGCAGCAGCACACCAGCAATGCTGGCAGCAGCAGCTGGAGGGGCAGCAGCTGCTGCAGGCTTGACAGCAGCAGCTGGTGGGGCTGACGATGCAAGTCAAGCAAAGGAGCAGCAAGCTGCTGTGCAGATACAAGCAGCCTACAGGGGCCACCGGCAGCGCCAGCTGCTGCAGCAGCAGCGGGGGCAGCAAGACGCTGCAGCTGCAAAGATTCAGGCTGCCTACAGAGGACGCAGGGTCCGGCAGCAGCTGCAGCAAGAGCTGCAACAACAGCAGCAAGACGCAGCAGCTGCAAAGATCCAAGCAGCTTACAGAGGACGGAGGGTGCGGCAGCAGCTGCAGCTAGAGCTGCAACAGCAGCAGCAGGATGCTGCAGCTGCAAAGATTCATGCTGCCTACCGAGGACGCAGGGTGCGGCAGCAGCTGCAGCAGCAGCGTCAGCAAGATGCTGCAGCTGCCAAGATCCAGGCCACCTACAGGGGCCATCGTGTGCGGCAGCAGCTGCAGCAGCAGCGCGATCTGAATGGCCAGCAGGAGGAGGCAGACGCAGCAGCAGCAACCACGACTGTAATCAGCACCGAGGATGACGCTGCTGCATTGTCTTGGAGCATTGGCTCGCGTGTGTCAGCACTCAAGGCTGCGCTGCTAACTAGGGCAGGGAGCCTCAAGTCTGGCAGCAGCAGTGATGAGCAGGCAGCAGCTGCTGCTCCAGCTGAGGTGAACGCAGCAGATGCAACTGATCCTGCTGCAACATCAATGCTGCAGCGTAATGCAGATGATGATGATGATATGGTTGCAGCTGAGCAGACTGCACTTGATGCCAGCGGGCCTGATGCAGCAGCAGCAGCAGCCTTCAATGCAGATGATGCCAGCTGGGCTGCAGCTGAGTTCATAGCAGCCGAGGACGATACAGCCGGCACACCAGCAGCAGCAGCAGGAGGTTTGGTAGCTGCTGGTGCTGTTGCTGTAGCAAGCTGGGATGCAGCTGGCAGCAGCACAGGCTACAACACACCTTCGCACGACTTTGCTGTGGCATATGACAGCTCAGTACCAGCAGGTGCCATGTCGGATGCAGCTAATGCTGACGAAGAGGAGGGGGTAGCTGCCGCAGCATACGCTGCTGCTTTGGCACGTGCCTGTGTTGACGGCAGTGCACCAGATGTGTCACAGGACCAGGCTGCAGCAGATGAGGAGGGTGTGGCTGCAGCAGCATATGCTGCTGCAGTGACACGTGCCAGCGCAAGGGACACTGCACCTGTTGTGCTGCCGGATCAGCCTGCTGCAAATGAGGAGGGTGTGGCTGCAGCAGCATATGCTGCTGCAGTGACACGTGCCAGGGAGAGTGCACCAGATCTGTCACAACACCAGGCTGCAGCAGATGACGAGGGTGTGGCTGCAGCAGCATATGCTGCTGCAGTGACACGTGCCAGCGCCAGGGACACTGCACCTGTTGTGCTGCCGGATCAGCCTGCTGCAAATGAGGAGGGTGTGGCTGCAGCAGCATATGCTGCTGCAGTGACACGTGCCAGGGAGAGTGCACCAGATCTGTCACAACACCAGGCTGCAGCAGATGACGAGGGTGTGGCTGCAGCAGCATATGCTGCTGCAGTGACACGTGCCAGCGCCAGGGACACTGCACCTGTTGTGCTGCCGGATCAGCCTGCTGCAAATGAGGAGGGTGTGGCTGCAGCAGCATATGCTGCTGCAGTGACACGTGCCAGGGAGAGTGCACCAGATCTGTCACAACACCAGGCTGCAGCAGATGACGAGGGTGTGGCTGCAGCAGCATATGCTGCTGCAGTGACACGTGCCAGCGCCAGGGACACTGCACCTGTTGTGCTGCCGGATCAGCCTGCTGCAAATGAGGAGGGTGTGGCTGCAGCAGCATATGCTGCTGCAGTGACACGTGCCAGGGAGAGTGCACCAGATCTGTCACAACACCAGGCTGCAGCAGATGACGAGGGTGTGGCTGCAGCAGCATATGCTGCTGCAGTGACACGTGCCAGCGCCAGGGACACTGCACGTATGGTGCATCACTTTCAGCCTGCTGCAGATGAGGAGAGTGGGGCTGTTGCAGCATACGCTGCTGCTTTGGTACATATACGTGCTGAGATTGATGCAGCAGCAGATGCACCCCTGCTTGCTGCGTATGGTGACAGCTCGGAGGATGCTGCAGCACCGGCACCTGCGATGTGTGTTTTGCCCGGAGTCCCAGCAGCAGCAGCAGCAGGTTTGGCAGCAGCAGCGAGCAGCAGCTCAGCTGCTGGAAGCGCAGCAGCTGAACCACAAGCAGCAGATGTGCTGCATGCTGCTGGCGATGCCGCACCATATGCAACAGCAGACCCACAAGCAGCAATGGCAGCAGCCATTCCAGAGGTTAAGGTGTTTGGTGATGCTTACGACAGCAGCCTCAACACTGCTGCTCACGCTGTGGCTGGCAGGAATGCGACAGAGCTAGATCAGACAGGGAGCGCAGCACTGCTCAGCTTTGATGCATGGGGCGAGGAAACAGCGCAGGCAACTGACACAACTGACACAGCAGACAGCAGCTCCTTAGCAGCTGTGGCGTCATCACCTGCTGCTGTCTTTATCGCTGCACCGGCAGATGCCGCTGCTGCACGCCGAAGCAGCCTTGACGCAACAACAGCCAGCAGCAGCAGTTCTGGCAGGCGCAGCAGCCTCGATGCAGCTGGCCGGCTCGCCCTTGCAGCTGCTGACTCTGATCCAACGTCGCCAAGTTGGGTAGGCATGTCACGCTCAGCAGCAGCTGCAGCAGCAATCAAGGGTGTCAGCAGCAGCTACAGCAGCCCAACAGCACACAAGCCTCTAATGAAGCCAGCTGTAGCAGCAGGTGTTACGGCTGCGCTACCTCCTGAGGCCTGGCAGGCCACTGACTCGGCGCGATCGTCGCTTGACGCTGGATCCGACAGCAGCGCTTACGCAGCAGCAGCAGCAGCTGCCGGGTATGGCGTTGCTAGGCCCAGCCGTCTCAGTGTGGAGGGGTCAGCAGCAGCAGCAGCAGAGATAACAGCTGCAGATGATGATGATAATGCGCTGCAGATGATGATGATAATGCGTCTGCAGCAGCAGCAGCTGGCAGCTCAATGAGCACAAGGAGGCTGCTAGATCGTCACATCTCACTGCCAGCTCACCTAGAGGCTCCTTCAGGCAGCGGTGCTGAAGCTGGCAAGAACAGCAGGGCAGTGGGCAAGCTGGCAGCTCTTTTTGAAGCATCAGAGGCACCAGAAAGCAGCAGCAGCAACAGCGGGCCTGCTGGTGCGAGGCTAGGCACACAGCTGAGCCTACAACGCCCCTCAGCAGCAGCTGCTGATGCAGACGCAGATACAGCAGCTGCCCAGTCGTCATACGCAGCAGCCAAGGCGTCACTGCTGTCGCTGGCAGCGACAACAGAGGTCGTGGCCAAGCTCAGAAGTGACAGGCTCAGGCAGTACGGCAGTCCCCGCTACAGCGCCAGCGCCAGCAATGATTCAAGCCCAGCCCCCAGCCGCACCAGCAGCCAGGCAGCAGCACTCAGTGCGCTAACGCGAAGCGTGAGCCACAACCTGAGCCGCAACCTCAGCAGCGATGCTGCAAATGCTGCAGACGCAGCAGACACAGCAGATGCAGCAGAAGCAGAGGCAGATGTTCTAGCTGGTGGCAGGGGTCTTGCGCGACAGTCATCTGTGGCGGCTGCAAAGGCCTCGCTACAAGCGTTGGCTGCTGTTGCAGCATCTGTGCCGGCAGTGAGGGCGCTGCACAGCCCTCGGTCCGGCCCTCCTCTTAGCGCCAGCAGCAGCAATGCAGATGCTGCAGCAGCAGCGCTTGCCAGCTTGCCTGAGGTAGATGCTGCTACAGCTGATGAGGATGCAGCAGCAGTGAAGATACAAGCGGCTTTCAGAGGCCACCAGGCTCGGCAGCAGCAGCAGCTGCAGCAGCAGCAGCGTCAGCAGCCGCAGCTGAGCCTGCATGAAGAGAGGCTGCAGCAGCTGCAAGAGCAGGAGCAGAAGCAGCTGCAGGACTCAGCTGCAGCGTCAGGAATGTCCTGGGGCATTGGCTCGCGTGTGTCAGCACTCAAGGCCATGCTGCTGGGCAGCAGTGATGCCGGCCGCGGCGGTTTGCCCAAAGTTGAAGCACGCGACACAACCAGGACTAGCCAGCCCACAGCAGCAGCAGCAGCTGCTGCAAGTGCTGCAGATGATGACAGTACACGCGGTGTGCCGGCTGTCACTGAAGCCTCTGCTACGGAAGCTGTTGCATTCAAGGGCGAAACAGAAGCGGCTGCAGCAGACACAGCAGCAGCAGGCACAGCAGCAGCAGCAGCAGCAGCAGGTGAGAGCCCTCCGGAGCACGTCATCTACACGCGTGCTTCGTGGCGCCGGCGCTCTGCGCTGGACAGCGACAGCAGCAGCGAGAGTGACAGCAGCAGCTCGCACCACAGCCGCAGCAGCAGCATTGACGCTGAGCCACCAGCAGTTGAGGACCACAATGCGGCAGCTGTAGCTGTGGCTGCTGGCACCGCAGCAACAGCAGCTGCAGCCGGCAGTGAGGACTATACCCCAGGTGATGCAGCAGCACCAATACCAGCAGCACCGCTGATAGTTCCAGCAGAAGCAGCTGGTTATGAAGTCGGTGCTGCTGCTGCCGAGCGCTCTCCAAGCTTTGAAGAGGCGTATGCTGCAGCACATGCTGCACAAGCAGCAGCAGATGTTGCTGAGTCAGCACTGGCAGCAGAGGTGCAGCTGTACGGAAGCACTGCTGCTGCTGTCGCTCCTGTGCCGGCACGCGTCGTCATAGCCAACCACAGGGCCCTGTCAATGGAGGAGGCATATGCTTTGGCTGTTGGGGCTCGTGTGGCTGTTGCAGATGAACCTTCCGAGGATGCAGAACAGCAGGCGAGTAGCAGCGCTGCTGCAGATGGTGCTGCTGCCAGCAGCAGCAGCAGCGAGAATGATGATGAAGCTGCTCGTTCAGAGGAATCTGCAGATGCTGAGGGTGCACCACAAGAAGCTTGTGGTTTTGAGGCAGCTGGCAGCACCAGTGCCAGAAGCAGCAGCAGCAGCGAGGACGAAAATGAAGATGTTCATTATACACACGCTGCAGATGGCAGCCATGCAGACGCTGCAGCTGCTGCAGCAGCTACAGCAGCTACAGCAGTAGAGCCTGCACCCTCCTGGGGCATTGGCTCGCGTGTGTTAGCACTCAAGGCCATGCTGATGGGCGGAGCCAACCTTGACAGCAGCACTGGCAGCAGGTCACGGCCAGATACGCCCAAGGCCCTGGCCGAACAGCCTACTGCAGCTGCGGAAACTGCCAGCAGCAGCAGCAGGTTCGGACCCAGTGCGACAGGCGAAGCTGCACACCCTGTGACTGAAGGTGTTGCTGGCACAGCCGGCAGCAGCAGCAGCAGCAGGTTTGGGCCCAGCGGAACAGATGCTGCTGTAGCTGGTGAGTGATGCTGTATCTTCAGAAGTGACCAAGTAGTGGTGTGACCACAGCAGTGAGCTGCTTGATGTAGTTGAAGGGCGAGTCAGCAGCTGTGCAACCTCTTCATCTTGTCCTTGGTGTCAGGACCTTGCGCTCATACCATCATGCGGTTGGAAATGACGGCCATCCCTGCTGATGCTGTTCTGTTTATAATTCTGCTGCTGTCGCAGATGTGCGTGATGTGCCAGTGTGGCCACCACCTACAGAAGCACAACAGGACGATAATGGCTATGACGACAGCAGTAGCGGCGAGCCAGCTGCTGCTGCCAACTTTGCTGAGGAGCCAGCACCTGCCTCGCCAACAGCATACGGCAGGATTGCAGCCGCAGCTACCATGTGGACAGGAGCAACAGCAGCAGCTGCAGGTGTAGCCAGCCGGCGAGCGGTGTTTGAGCCCCCTGCAGCAGCGGCAGATGAGGATGCAGCAGCAGTGAAGATCCAGGCGGCATTCAGAGGCCACAAGGCACGCCAGCAGCTGCAGCAGCAGCAGCAGGGTCAACCAGCAGTAGGTGATGCAGTGCGTGAGGCCTCAGCTGCTGATCCTATGACTGCAGATGCTGAGGCAACAGCCGCAGCAGCAGCAGCAGCAGAGCCAGCGCCCTCCTGGGGCATTGGCTCGCGCGTGTCAGCACTGAAGGCCATGCTGCTGGGCAGCACTGATGTCGGCGGCAGCAGCAGCAGCAGCAGCATGCCAGGTCAGCGCCAGGGCCTGCAGCCACGCAGTGTGCAGGTGGCACCTGTCACCAGCAGCCCTGCAACATCCGGCACCTCAGGTGCGTATGGTGCCTGGCCTGTGGTGCACTCCCAGCTCGCATGTGTGGCGCTTGTAG